>QJPP01005249.1:0-66710 GCA_003996215.1 Jaltomata sinuosa
AACTAACAACTAACTACACTTTACTTATTTTAAGTCACTAGTTCAAAATTTTAACTTAATACAAACTATACTTTACTTATTTTAGGTCACTAATTAAAATTTTAACTTAATACAAACTACACTTTACTTATTTTAAGTCACTAATTCAAATTTTAACTTAATAAACTTCACTATTTTAAGTCACTAGTTCAAAATTTCAACTAACAACTAACTACATTTTACTTATTTTAAGTCACTAGTTCAAAATTTTAACTTAATACAAACTATACTTTACTTATTTTAGGTCACTAATTCAAATTTTAACTTAATACAAACTACACTTTACTTATTTTAAGTCACTAATCCAAATTTTAACTTAATAAACTTCATTATTTTAAGTCACTAGTTCACAATTCCAACTAACAACTAACTACACTTTACTTATTTTAAGTCACTAGTTCAAAATTTTAACTTAATACAAACTATACTTTACTTATTTTAGGTCACTAATTCAAATTTTAACTTAATACAAACTACACTTCACTATTTTAAGTCACTAGTTCAAATTTTAACTTAATAATCTTCATTATTTTAAGTCACTAGTTCACAATTCCAACTAACAACTAACTACACTTTACTTATTTTAAGTCACTAGTTCAAAATTTTAACTTACTACACTTCACTATTTTAGGTCACTAGTTCAAAATTTCAACTTACTACACTTCACAATCTTAAGTCATATTTTCAGTTTATATGCATGATAATGATGTGCCAAACACAATCAGTAGCCCAATGGCTCACAAATAAACCTATTGGCCATGCACAGGCTCCAATCGCTCTACAGCATACATAACCAGCTCTATAATCGAGATATCGATGTCCGAGACTCACGGACATTCCCAAATAACCCACCATCTATGGTCCAGAGGCATAATCAAGGCCACACAGGGCCACAAAGGTAATACTTAATGCTAATTATTATTAAGTGTCAACACTAGATGGACACAAATTGATCTTGCAAGAAAATCAATTTTGTCATCAATAGGATCAACTAGTCTTGACACTTACTAATCAACCACATTATAATCAAATTAAAGACTAAGTGTCAACACTAGATGGACACAAATTGATCTTGCAAGAAAATCAATTTTTTCATCAATAGGATCAACTAGTGTTGACACTTATGCTAAACAAATACATTATAACTAAATTAAAGACTAAGTGTCAACACTAGGTGGACATAAATTGATCTTCCAAGAAAATCAATTTTGTCATAAATAGGATCAACTAGTGTTGACACTTATGCTAAACAAATACATTAACAATGACATGCCCTAGTTAAATGATAAATCCTAATTTAGTAACTAAAATTAACAAAGATAAACCCTAATTTAATAACTATAATTAATTAACAAGAAAATTAAAATTACATACCTTGATGGACCCCCACCGGAGCAGCAACAGAGACGGCGATAGGCGGCAGCGGCAGCGACAACAACCTTCAACAGCAGCAGCGGCAGCAACCTTCAGCAGCAGCAGCGGCAGCAATGTGCAGCAGCAGCGGCAGCGGTGGAAGGCACCAACAACCTTCAGCAGCAGCAGCGGCAGCGGTGGAAGGCACCAACAACCTTCAGCAGCAGCAGCGGCAGCGGTGGAAGGTGGAGGAGGGGGGGACGCCGGAGGGAATATTTTCGGAGGGAGGGGGCGTCGGAGGTGAGGGTGGTGTGAGTGTGAGTGTTAGTGTTAGGGTGTTAGGGTTTTTAGGTAATAAAATTTAAAAAAAAACCGACCACTTGAGGTCGGTATTTTTAAAAAATAAAGTATTTTTTGATAAAACCGACCACTTGAGGTCGGTTTTTTTTAAAAATAAAGTATTTTTTGATAAAACCGACCACTTGAGGTCGGTTTTTTTAAAAAAACTAAAAGTAATTAATAAAAATTATTTAATCATCAACATATTTCATAAACTCGGATACATTATTGATTCGTTACATTACTCAATGCTTATGCTACTATACAATGTATTTCATACTACTTGAATGGATTATCAATCGATTAATTAATTAGCTTTTGAATACGTACTATATATGTACATCATGACTAGACGAGACATATATTTAAGACGACAGACCAGTAATATATAGGACTTGGTTAATTATATTACTCAATGATCGTCATCGTATAGTACCTCATATGTACGTAATACAATGTATTCCACTAGCTACTTGAATGAATTGTCGATTAGTTAATTAGCTTTTGAATATGTACTATATATATAAACATACATCACTAAAGACGAGACATATATATTCAAGATGATGGACCATTTAATATACAAGACTTGATTAATTATATTACTCTATGATCGTATATTACCTCATATATGTACGTAATACAATGTATTCCATACTACTTGGATGGATTATCGATTGGTTAATTAGCTTTTGAATACGTACTATATATATACGTACAATATCGCCACAAAAAAACATATATTCAAGACGACAGATCATTACTATATATATAGGACTTGCTTATTTACATTACTCAACAATCGTATATTACCTCGTGTGTACGTAATACAATGGTATTCCACTGCTTGGATGGATTATCGATTAGTTAATTAGCTTTTGAATACGTACTATATATATACGTACAATATCGCAACAAAAAAACATATATTCAAGACGACGGATCATTATAGTACATAGAATAACTTGGTTAATTATATTCAATGATCGTATATTAACTCATATGTACGTAATATACAACATATTCCATACTACTTGGTTATGGATTATATATCGATTGGTTAATTAGCTTTTGAATACGTACTATGTAGATACGTACATCACTAGACGAGACATATATTCAAGACGATGGATCACTATTATATATAATATATAGGACTTGGTTAATTACATTTCTCAATGATCGTATATTAACTCATATGTACGTAATATATGACGTATCCATACTACGTATTTGGATATGTATTATCGATCGGTTAATTAGCTTTTGAATACGTACTATATATATATATATATACGTATATACATCACTAGACGAGACATATGTATATTCAAGACGATGTATAAGTTATGAGGGAATCTATGTATTATCTTATACAGGATATAGAAGGTGGAATAAGTAATACTTGTATAATTAATACATGAATAACTAATCTCTACATAACTAATACATGTATAAATAATATATAGATTCCCTCATAACTAATATCTACATTACTAATACCTATATAACTTTAACTAGCTACCAAACGACCCCTTAGTGTTATAAACAATAGAAAAATAGTGATTATTACAAATATTTTAAAGGTAATACCGACATCCGGAGGTCGATTTTATTCAAAATAATTAAATAAAAGTAAAATACCGACCTCCGGAGGTCGGTATTACCTTTAATTTTAATGAAAATAAAAGTAAAATACCGACCTCCGGAGGTCGGTATTACCTTTAATTTTAATGAAAATAAAATTAATTATGTTAAATAAATAATACCGACCTCTGAATGTCGGTATTAATATTATTTTTATTTTATAATATAAATAAAATAATTAAATAAAATATAAAAAATAAATACCGATTTCGTGAAGTCACTATAAGAATAATTTAAGGTAAATAAAATCAATTATGTAAATTTAATATTACTGACATCAGGAAGTCGGTATTAATTTGTT
This sequence comes from Jaltomata sinuosa, assembly GCA_003996215.1. NCBI lineage: Eukaryota > Viridiplantae > Streptophyta > Magnoliopsida > Solanales > Solanaceae > Jaltomata > Jaltomata sinuosa. Next base: position 3,680 of record QJPP01005249.1, read on the forward strand.
TTTTTTTGTTTTTTATCTTATAAATAACTGTCCTCCGAAGGACGGTTTATTTAAAAGTTATTAAAAATATTTCTTTTTTTTCATTTTTTTATATTTAATTGAGATAAATTTAAATTTTATTTTTTATTTACAAATTCGATACTGACTACAAGAGGTCGGTTTTTCTTAATTTTATTTTTTTCTGGGAAAGTTTCCGACCATCGGAGGTCGGTATTTGGTTTTCCCGCATTTTTTTTCCAAATAAACCGACATCTTGAAGTCGGTTTTCTTAAGAAAATAAAATAATTTTTTGTTTTTAACAATACCGACTTCCGGAAGTCGGAAATTACCGACTTCCATAGGAGGTCGGTAATTTTGAGGTCGGTATTCACAGTTTTTTTAGTAGTGATAAGAATTTAGGTTTTGATATGTATAATTTATACTATCAGGTGAAGTTAACCTTTGACAATAACATTTTCTTCTAATAAATCTAATATGATTATCTGGAAATTAGAATACTATTTTATTATATTCAATTAAATTACGTTAACAAAGTAAAAAATATAAGTGGCATACAATTTTTCACTTAGATATTTTAAGTAAGCATCGTACATAAATGTAATAGACACCCGCATTGTGATTTTGCTATTAAAAGATCTTAGGGATACACATGTATTATTTGGTGGGAGAGTAGCGGTATTTGGTGGAGTATAATGTACTCCCTTCGTTCAAAATTACTTGTCACTTTTTGACTTGGAACATCTATTAAGAAAACAATAATTGACATAGTGACTTTATCATATTACCCCTATTAATTGGTACTAGTTGAAATTGAGCATTTGGAATTTCAAAAAGTCTTACTTCCTCTGTCCCAGTTTATATGACTCACTTTCTTTTTTAGTCAATCCCAAAAATAATGACACATTTCTATATTTAGTAACAATTTAACATTAGATGTCTATTTTACCTTAAATGAAATGATTTATAACCACATAAACATCTATGACTTATTTTAGACCACAAATTTCAAAAGTCTTCCTTTTTTTCGTAAACTCCGTGTCAAGTCAAAGTAACTCATATAAATTAGAACAGAGGGAGTAATAATTAAATTAAGGGTAAAATAAAAAAAAATATTTTGTCTTTTTTAAAATGTCAAAAATGTCAAAAACAACAAATACAACAACAACATACCCGTTACATTCTCACATAGTGGGGTCTGGGGAGGGTAGAGTGTACGCAGTCCGTATCACTACCTCAAAAGCGAGGTAGAGAGGTTGTTTCCGATAGACCCCCGGCTCAAAGAAAAAAATAGTTTATAAACTGATATAGTACTGTAAAATGAGAAACAATAAGTGGCATCAAAAAAACAGATAGTAACAGAAACACTACTACCACAAAATAATACAACAGTCGACCACCCCAGAACAACAAACATGACCAAAACACCAAGAACAAGACACTACAAGCATAGCACTACAACTACTAGCACGAACCACAAAACCAAACACTCTTACCTACTAGCATACGTGCATCCCTTCCTACTAACCTCCTACCCTAATTCGCATCCTCCACACCTTTCTATCTATGGTCATGTCCTCAGCAAGCTGTCACTGCTCCATGTCACATCTAATCACCTCCCTCTAATACTTTTTCGGTCTACCCCTACCTCGCTTGAAACCATCCATAGTCAACCTCTCACACCTCCGCACTGGGGCATCCGTGCACCTCCTCATCACATGCCCGAACCATCTCAACATCGTTTCTCACATCTGACATCCACCAAAGTCACGCCCACCTTATCACAAATATCCTAATTACTAACTCTATCTCTCCTAGTAAACCCATACATCCATCGCATCATCCTTATCTCCGTCACCTTCATCTTTTGGATGTGGGAGATGTTGATTGGCCGACACTCCACCCCATATAACATAGCTGGTCTAACTGCCACTCTGTAGAACTTACCTTTAAGTTTAAGAGGCACCTTTTTGTCACACAGGACTCCAGAAGCAAGCCTCTATTTCATCCACCCAGCACCAATACGGTGAGTGAAATCCTCGTCGATCTCCCCATTTCCCTGGATCATAGACCCAAGATACTTGAAACTATATTTCTTATGAATAACCTGAGTATCGAGCTTCACTACCACGTCCATCTCCTGCTCCACCACACTGAACTTGCACTCCAAATATTCTGTCTTGGTCCTACTCAACCTAAACCCTTTAGACTCTAGGGTCTGTCTCCAAACCTCAAACTTAGCATTAACTCCTCCACAGGTCTCGTCAATCAAAATTATATCATCTGCAAATAGCATACACCATGGCACCTCACCTTAAATTTGTCGTGTCAAAACATCCATCACCAAGGAAAATAAAATGGGTTAAGAGTCGATCCCTGGTGCAGCCCCATCAATATTGGAAAGTTCTCCAAGTCTCCTCTCACGATCCTCACTTGAGTCTTAGCTCCATTGTACATGTCCTTAATCGACCTAGTGTACGCAACGGGGAAACCTCTAGTGTCTAAGCACCTCCATAGAACCTCCCTGGGGACTTTATCATACGCCTTCTCTAGATCGATGAACACCATGTGCAGATCCTTCTTTCGCTCCCTATATTGCTCCACCAGTCTCCTCACACGATGAATGGTATCTGTAGTCGAGCGTCCTGAAATGAATTCAAATTGATTCTCGGAAATATCCACGATCCTCCTCAACCTCAACTCCACCACCCTCTTCCAAACCTTCATAGTGTGACTTCAAAAATGACAAATAAAAATGAAAATCAAAATTAAAAATAAGTAACAAGTAATTTTGAACGGAGTATAATTATACTCAGTTTCTATTCTCCTATTGTCTTAAGATTCCTCATTTTGTATACTACATTTTTCCAAACCGCCGGCCATCATCTCCGGTTGCTTTGCTAATTGTTGGTTTTTAAGAGGTATGAATGGGAAATGAATAGGTGTTTTCGCGAAAAGACACTAGTCACTTTGAAAGGTTGTGACCTTTCAGATGGGTTGTGACTTTTCCTATAAGTTGTGACCTTTCCGATAAGGCATAATAAGCACCTCTTTATCCTACCCTTTGGTGGCTATAAATAGAAGAGTTTTCTCTCATTTTTTAACATGGAATTTTTTGCACTTCCTCTGCATATTTTCTTACAAACAAAAATATAGAGTCACGTGAGATTTGTTGCCGTTCGTTGAGTTTGACGAAGTCGTTGGTGTTTGAGGTACCGCTACTCCAGCGACAGATATATCCGTTTTATACTGGGAGGAAATAATCCTAAACCTCGGGTACAATGAGGAGATTAAATTCCTTAAGTACACACAGTGAATTCTGTGAACTCAGATTTTAAGTAAAGGTTTTACTTTTCTACTTTTCAATTTATTTTTTGATTTTCTGATTTACTAATTTGAACACAGGATACCAACACTAATTTCCGGTGACCACTTTCCGATCTCCTCTCAGTTTCTGGTAAGTCAAGATCTGCTCTCTCTTATCCTTGTATGTTATGTATTTTTTAGTTGGATTCTGAGCTATGTGAAAAATGAAAATGCCTAGAAAATTCTATAGAAAGTGATAAAAAGAAATTGAATTTCTTGATGGAAAATGGACATTTTTTTTTATAGTTAGATGTAATTCTTATCTACTGTTGTGAAGTTTCCCTTGATCTATTGTTTGATGGTTTGGGAAATTTTTAAGTTGAATTTTTTCTAATTATAGTAAGGTTACATTTTTTTTGAGATGGACTAAAAAGGAAAGGGTGTCATATAAAATAGGACGGAGGGAGTATTAGTTTTTAAGTAAGTACATAGCTCAACAAGAAATTTCCTTACTTGTCCAACTTCTAATGAATCAAGATAGCCGTTTATTCCGGTATACGTAGTCATTACCTGCTTTTCTATTGTGAGAGGAGATGATTGAGATTTTTTAAGCAATTCACGTAATCTTTGACCTCTTGCCAATTGATTATGAGTAGCTTTATCGAGATCAGAAGCAAATTGTGCAAAGGCTTCTAATTCTATGAATTGCGGTAGTTCTAATTTTAATTTACCAGCTACTTATTTCATGGCTTTTATTTGAGCTCCATTTTATATCCATAGAAAAAATTTGCTAGGCATTTTTCTTTTCCTATTTTGACTTCTATGAAGTTTCTTTCTTTGCTACATCTAAAAAGGCTTTCTTATTGATGGAACTGGAATTTTGATTATGTCCTTTGTTTTTCTTCTTGGATACTTTATATGTCAATGAGATGTAGCTTAGTGGAAAATGTGTGAGCAAAGAGTGATTGAGGAGTTTTGCTTTTTCATTTTTTCCGAAGCATAGCTTAGTTGAGTTACGTGTAATTTGTTGTCGTTCGTTGAGTTCGACGAAGTCGTTGGCGTTTGAGGTACCGCACTCCAGTGACAGGTATATCCATTTTATGCTGGGAGGAAATAATCCTAAACCTCGGGTACAGTGAGGGGATTAAATTCCTTAAGTACACACAATAAATTCTGTGGACTCGGATTTTAAGTAAAAGTTTTGCTTTTCTGCTTTCCAGTTTATTTTTGATTTTCTGATTTACTAATTTGAACACAGGATACCAACAATCTTAAGGAATTTATATTTATTAGTTATTATTTATTTTCTGTGTTCATCTTAACATCTGCTTGTTGTTGGAGGCTAAACGATAAGGAGAATTGTTTTCTCGGCTGATAGAAGAAATTGAGGGTGAACATTATGTATGGTGTTGTTATGAAAAGTCGTTACATGCCAGCATGGAAGAAGACATTGTCTCCTATCAGTGAAAGACACGATATCGTTATCTCGTTGAATGCAATGCCCTCCTGATGAAATATGGAGTATGTTGGAGATAAGAAATGAATTATCATAGCCAGTGTCTACTATGGAGAACAATGGAACCAATAAGCCAAAAGGCTCTATTTGTTTGAACCGGTGCTATCAGCCCAACAGAAGCATTCAGTTTCTTGTCAACATATATGTTGAATGATCCAAAAGCGATTAGGTACTCTATAATTTCAAAGACAGACAAAGTGCTGCCAAGGCTTATCTTGAATCGCTCATATGAAAAATTCAAGGCAATGGATGAAGAAGAATGCAGATAAAATTCAATTTTACTCTCTTTACTTTACTCTGCCTTTTAAGTTTTCTACCCTTTATGATTTATAAAATGTGGCTTTTATAAGTGTTAGGGTAGACATTTATTATTTGATGATCTCAAAGTATACTCTATTATTGATATACTATTTGGTAGCATGTATGAAACTATGTGATCATGTTCAAGGTTGTAAGGTATGAATTAGACATACTCTAATACTTGAAAATATTCTTGAGATCATGAAAATAATATTTAAAATATGGGTGTTTTGGCTTATGATAAAGTCAATATTAGATTTAATGTCTAATTTAATTTGGAAGAACAAGATATGAAATCTAATGACATTCTTGTATTATGCCAAACCCACAGAATCCTTAGAGGATATTTAATTTGGTAATCAGTGAGTTTTTAACTGGCATATGACTAGTTTATAAACTACCAAATTGATATTTGAACATATACTTGTTCAAAAGAGTTGTGTTCTTTCATGAAAGGATGTCATTTGAAATATCATGTTTTTTCATGAAAAGATGCGTCTATTAAATTATAATTATTTGTATAGACGTGAGCATTGGTGAAAGGCTACCCACCTTTTGTTGGTCGACTAAAAATATGAGGATCAATTAATCATTAATAATGATTAGTGCCTGTTGATAAGTTCTGATTTACCATAGAACTTGTGGGGGTAATCTATCCCAATGGCTAGTCGAATATTCAATTGAGGTCCCCCATTGAAAACACAATCTATTTCATATGAAAATGGAAAGGAATAAGGTCCAATTTGAATTACTTCAAAGTGTGGGGGTGTTTGGCTAAAGTGTAAGTTCCTAAACCCGAAAGGGTAAAATAGGATAAAAAATAATTGATTGTATTTTTATAAAATATGCCACCAATAGTAAAGGATATTGATTTCCGATAAAATCAGAAAATGCTAATTTTAGTATATTATGTCAGCCCCATGATATATGTCTTTGGTGGATATTGATATGCTAGTTAGTAAATTTTTTTACGTAACTAGTTCCATCTTAGTAAAGACTAGTTGATTGAATTAGTCAATTGATAATTGATTATATGTCTTTTAATTAAAGATCGTATTCTTTAATTTCGTGAAGAATGTCATTTGAAAGGTTGTGAAGTTTCATGATTAAGATGTAATTATTGAAAGTCAACCTTTTGAAAAGATATGACGGTTCATTGGTCTATAAATCGAAGAATCAATTCATGATAATAACTTGAATTTTCACATCAGTGAATGTGCTATTAGTTGAATATTTGAGTAAGTAGACTTACAAAAGGTAGAATGGTTGAGAAATATACTAACAAAAGGTTGTGGCCACAACTGAGGTCAATCATCCACAAGTATTGATATAATGATATACTTTAAGTATAGTCATCAGTCTACCATATATCCTATTTCTTTTTAAGTATGATTTGCACTATTGACATAATAATGTTAATGTACTCTGTTTTTGAAGATTAAAACCTTTGGTTTTCTACTCCGTTTGAATCTTTGTTCTGATTTGAAGAATATAAAAACTTCATCAGAATTTAAAATTCATTTGGTTAGCAATTCGAAGAATATAAAAACTTCATTGTTAACTTGAAACAAGTTTGAATAAAGACCGGTTCGAAGAATATAAAAACTTCACTGATTCACTAACCACTATGTTTGAATGGTTATTCCAATTTGAAAAATATAAAAACTTCATTGGAAATAAAGTTCATTCAGTTAAGCGATTCGAAGAATATAAAAACTTCGTCATTAACTTCTGTAATAAAAAACATCAATTGATGTGAACCTTGTTCCTGTTAAGAATAAAGGTGAAAGTCAGTCTCAATTAGATTACGCTAGAGTTTTGGAAAGTTTGATGTACATCATGTACACGATCAGGTATAACTTGTGTTGTAAGTAAATTGAGTCGATACACAAGTAATCCCAACCAGAATCATTGAATGACTACGAAATCAGTTTTGGAGTATTTGGAACATACTCAAAACATTGTTTTGCATCATAATAAATATTCAGTAGTTGTTGAAAGATATAGTGATGCAAATTGGATCACCGGGTCAACTGAAACTAAATCCACAGGTGGGTATGTTTTTACCATTGGTGGAGGAGCAGTGTCTTGAAAATTATCCAAACAAACATGTATCGCCTGCTCTATAATAGAGTATGGGATTATAGCTTTAGACTAAGCCAGTGAAAAAGTTGAATAACTCTGAAATGACTTAAACCATTGACACATGTATACATACATTGCGATAGTCAAAAGGTAAAGAAAAGCTGAGAGTGTTTATATAATGGTAAGTCTCGTCACATACGACAAAGATATAACACCGTTAGACAACTATTCTCTAGTGGCATTATCACAATTGACTATGTAAAGTCAAGAGATAATATGTTGGATCTACTTACAAAAGCGCTAACTAGAGAGGTAGTTGAAAGATCATCGAAGGGAATGGGACTATGGCCGAGGACAAATCCTCATGGCGGTAACTCTACCTAGAAGACTGGAGATCCCAAGATCAAGGTTCAAGGAGATCAAAAAAGTTACTGATGATGGTTCAACATTGTCAAAAATAATTTTTATGGTCCATTCTCGTGATTAGACAATGTTCAGTAACAAGGATAAGGCATTAAGGCTTTTTAATGGTTTCTAAGTTTGATACGGGGTATATCAAATAGTGTATCTACGAGATAACACATTTAGAAATCACCTATGTAAGTGTGAAGTGTAAGCCGCTTCAAGGAGAATTCTGTAAGGCCAGTTCTCTATGCACTTATGAACCAGATGTGTTCATGGCTGAAACGAACTAAACAATGAGAACCAATGACGGTTAAAGGGTTGATTGTGTGACATATGGTTGTCTAGGTATACACCAAATCTTGATGGTTCAAAGATATCAAATCTACCAATTGACCAAGTGTATCCGACATATGTTCACTACGGAAAGTTCAAGGGGAAACCTACTTATCCAGATGCAATTAATCCTTACTTATGAATCACACAGTTTTTTCATGCATGTTTTTATCACATAGTCATTCCTCATTCATGTGGGGGATTTTTGGGTTTTTAAGAGGTATGAATGGGAAATGAATAGGTGTTTTCGCGAAAAGACACTACTCACTTTGAAAGGTTGTGACCTTTCAGATAGGTTCTGACTTTCCCTATAATTTGTGACCTTTTCGATAAGGCATAATAAGCACCTTGTTATCCTACCCTTTGGTGGCTATAAATAGAAGAGTTTTCACTCATTTTTTAACATGAAATTTTCTGCACTTCCTCTGCATATTTTCTTACAAACAAAAATATAGAGTCACGTGAGATTTGTTGCCGTTCGTTGAGTTTGACAAAGTCGTTGGCATTTGAGGTACTGCTACTCCAGCGATAGGTATATCCGTTTATGCTGGGAGGAAATAATCCTAAACCTTGGGTACAGTGAGGAGATTAAATTCCTTAAGTACACACAGTGAATTCTGTGGACTCAGATTTTAAGTAAAGGTTTTGTTTTTCTGCTTTCCAGTTTATTTTTTGATTTTCTGATTTACTAATTTGAACACAGGATACCAACACTAATTTCCGGCGACCACTTTCCGATCTCCTCTCAGTTTCTGGTAAGTCAAGATCTGCTCTCTCTTATCCTTGTATGTTATATATTTTTTAGTTGGATTATGAGCTATGTGAAAAATGAAAATGCCTAGAAAATTCTATAGAAAGTGATAAAAAGAAATTAAATTTCTTGATGGAAAATGGACATTTTTTTTATAGTTAGATGTAATTCTGATCTACTGTTGTGAAGTTTCCCTTGATCTACTGTTTGATGGTTTGGGAAATTTTTAAGTTGAATTTTTCTAATTATAGTAAGGTTACATTCTTTTTGAGATGGACTAAAAAGGAAAGAGTGTCATATAAAATAGGACGGAGGGAGTATTAGTTTTTAAGTAAGTACATAGCTCAACAAGAAATTTCCTTACTTGTCCAACTTCTAATGAATCAAGATAGCCGTTTGTTCCGGTATAAATAGTCATTATCTGCTCTTCTACCGTGAGAGGAGCTGATTGAGATTGTTTAAGCAATTCACGTAATCGTTGACCTCTTGCCAATTGATTCTGAGTAGCTTTATCGAGATCAGAAGCAAATTGTGCAAAGGCTTCTAATTCTGCAAATTGCGCTAGTTCTGATTTTACTTTACCAGTTACTTGTTTCATGGCTTTTATTTGAGCTCCATTTTATATCCATAGAAAAAATTTGCTAGGCATTTTTCTTTTCGTATTTTGACTTCTATGAAGTTTCTTTCTTTGCTACAGCTAAAAAAGCTTTCTTTTTGATGGAACTGGAATTTTGATTATGTCCTTTGTTTTTCTTCTTGGATACTTTATATGTCAATGGGATGTAGCTTAGTTGAAAATGTGTGAGCAAAAAGTGATTGAGGAGTTTTGCTTTTTCATTTTTTCCGAAGCTAAGTTATAGAGTGAGATGTAGTGTCATTTGGATTTGCTGGATTCATAGGTAAAACATCCGAGTTTTAAGATATTTAAACAAGTATTCCCATTTAGATTTCTTCATCGATAGGTTACACACCAATATTTTCACTTTGGATTCCCCTCTTATTTTACATTTCCCATATCTTGCTCATTAATAATAGAATTGCTCATTCCCAGTTTGGTATTTGAGCAGACTCCCAAGAAATAAAACATATGAGCAATTCATATTGGAATCTAAGAAAACCACTTATTTTCCTTCATGCCAAACACACTGAAAGTTTATTTGCTTGGCGGCTTAATATTTCAGTCGTTGACTTCTATTATTATGTTAATCGATGAAAAACTTTAGTCTCCTCTAGTATTCACATCAAAGCAACACATCGCTGCAGATCCAATGAAACGAATCTTGAAGATTTTGACGTTATTGCTGGCAGTAACTGCTGTTTGGATAGGCTTGTTGCAGGCATCAACAGTTCCAGAGACCTATACCTGGCTGGTGAGCTCTTATTTACCATCTTTTTGTCACATTTGGCAATGACATTTTGTTAAAGTTTCTTACTTTTCAGTGATCTTCTGATATCCCATCTACGCTCGTCGACAACTGACTTCCCAAGTTATCACCTGACTCAAACATGTTTCTTTATTTTTTTTTCATAATTATATTCTTTTCGAGTTTTGTTTTGAGATGAAACTTTTACATCATGATGGGAGTACCTTTTGAGCCACTAAGGCTTCAAGCTAGTAGTTGAAGACGAGACGAAGAGAACAAGAGGCATGGATTTTTCTTGGTTCTGTTTTGGTTGTTATGCCAGTCTTTAATCTTCTATTTTTGCAATTCAGTTTTGGTTAATCCAGTGTATTTTTTATTGAATACTTGTATTGATTGAAATACTTGAGCCAAAGGTCTATCGGAGACCACCTCTCTACCTCTTAGGTAGGGGTAAGATCTATGTAAGAGCTGCTGCCGATATCTGCAAATCAGAAATTTGAGACACATTATTGAAGATGAGGAAATGAAGATGTGGCAAAACCAACTAGCCCGAGCAGGATTGAAGTCCTTTCCTCTGCAGCCATAAGATAGCTTTTGAAATAGAGAGCAATGTCTGAAGGAGGGCTATCTACTTCTGTCAAGGCGTAAGCTGTTACTGGTAATTTGCTTCTAATCATCTTATACTATTTTTTTGAATCCTTAAGTTTATTGTTTTCCTACTGAATTAGTTTTAGATGAAATTCAACTATGAACTTCTGAGAGACATTGCACTTGGGGAGTTTATAGAATCAACTGGTTTATTATCTTTACCTTAGCTTTCGCAATACACCAAACAAAGAGGAAAAGCAAAGAAAAAAGACAAGTTATTTTTCTTGGTTAAGAAAAAAGATGTATATTATAGAGTTGGAGATTGTTTATTAACTAAATGTTTAGCCAGCTTATATCGTAGGCTCGTGATAATGGCAGGAAGGTTTAGGAAACTATTAGTACAAGGAGTATGTTTTCCATAAGTATATCAAATTCTTTCTTTTCTGTCCCTCTCTAAATATTTGAAACAATATTGAGAATTTAGTGTATCTATTAAATGTATGTATAATATTGATATTCTGTGGATGATAATATAATACATACAAGGACCTGCATTTTTTTCTTGTTATGGAACTAAAAAGAACAAATTAAAACCTACACACCAATAACAACTGACTAGTCAGCACCTTTTCGGGCCTTGTTTTTCCTTTAATGAACATCAACAATCATTGGTAGATGAATTTGTTGTCATTCAGTTTAATTAGATGTCTTGAAAGGCCTGTAAACTTGTAAATCAGAAACAACTCCAGCAAAAGAACCAACAGCTGCAGCAATTGAGATAACAAGGCAAACACCACTAAGTAGTTGAAGGCCAATCCACCTTCCACTCCATTTGGGAATATTCTTCTGCACAATGTACATTTTTACTGGGAAGTAGACTGTAAGTGGCCAAAATCCAAAGGCTCCAAGAATGCCAACGACGTCATTAAAGAATGGCATTAGCATAGAAATGACAGTGGTGATGATCACGAAAATCGTCCTCCAAACTAGACGGAAAAGGTTGAGCTTGAAGGGCTTACAGCCGGGGATTGGGACATCGATATCTTTCGTGATGATTTTGCTGTCAGTGTACCATTCAGCTGCTGTTTTTTCAACAAAGGCGAAAAGGGGTTGGCAGAAAACTTGGTATGCACCCACTAGGTGTACAACGATGGCCACGTTCGCGATGTCCAGAAGCCAATAGGGGTTGTAGAATCCAAATCCAGTTAGTAGGTTTCCAGCGGATTGGTCTCCAAATGCTGCATAGCCAAAGCAGCCACAGAGCATGTAGAAAACAGTTGTTACTGCCACACTTATTAGTGTTGCCTTCTTCATTGTCTTTGCCTCTGCTGGTGGTGATTTGAGAGTATCCTGAATCTCAATAAGGATAAGGGAGTAAGAATAAGCAAAAGCTATAGCTCCAAGAGCTTGAAAACTTTTCCAAATCTTCTGCATTACAGTTACTTCACTTCCAATGCTAATCCCAGTTAGACTTCCTTGTATTTTTCCTGTTTCTGCAACTTGGGCAACTCCTAAACCAAGACCAATGGTAGAGTAAGTGAAGGACATAACAGCAGCCACGATCGAAAGCCATGAGATCTGATCAAAATCTGGGATTTGTGACAAGATAATTTCCATCACTCCAAACATGATCATGTATGGAATGCTTGAAACATTGCAAGCAGCATGGTGACCATGTTGATAGAAACAGTTAGACCTTTTCACAGCCACCATGCTAATAGAAGATGCTATGGTGTATCCAATTGCAACTCCAACAAGATTTACATATTGAATTACCCCACAAATCTTAACCTGTACCCCACCAAGATTGGCTCGGACAGCATCCATATAAGTATAGTTTCTCTTGCCGGTAACTTGGTCGCCGTTACGGTAACAGTCAGAGAGCAAAGCAGAGGTGTAGTAAGTAACAAAGGAGAAGAGAAGCAACACAGTTGGGCCAGCAACCCATCCAAGCTGAGCAGTAGCCCAAGCCAATGATAGAACACCAGAACCAATCACAGCAGTAATTATGTGAGCACTTGCTGTCCAAACAGACCCTCTTCTTTTCAGACGACCATCGTCATCAAAACAATTGGATTCATCATACACATTGATGGAAACATGGTGTGCTTTGTCTTCTGCCATCTTTTTCAACAAACAGAAATTTATTTAGTCGTCAAAAGAGTTTTCCAATATAGAAGAGAACGATTTTGAATCTCTAACTACAACTCTTATATATAGATTCCAAGTAATCCCAAACCTATAAGTGAAAGGAGAAAGGTTTTCCTTGGATTTCCTAAACTAATAGGGATTTGGAAAAGGACCACAACACACTGTATTCTAAACTCTAACTGACTTCAACATTGACTTTAAACTACAACAAACAAAAACTTTTAATTAGTCGTCGAGAGAGTTTTTCAATATGGAAGAGAATGGTTTTGAATCTCTAACTACAACTCTTATATATAGATCCTAAGTAGTCTCAAACCTATAAGAGAAAGGAGAAAGTTTTTCCTATTCGAACAAGGACAGTATGTTTTTATTTTCCAAATCTTTTAGGACAATATGGATATCCTAAACTAATAGGGATTAGGTTTCCTATTCCAACAAGGACGACAATATGTTTTTATTTTCCAAATATAATCTTTTAGGACAATATGGATATCCTAAACTAATAGGGATTAGGGTTTCCTAAACTAATTGGAATAGGGTTTCCTATTCCAACAAGGACGACAATATGTCCTTGAAAATATATTTTTATTTCCCAAATCTTTTAGGACAATATGGATATCCTAAACTAATAGGGATTAGAGTTTCCTAATCTAATTGGAATATGATTTCCGATTTCAACAAGGACGACAATATGTTTTTATTTCCCAAATCTTTTAGGACAATATGGATTTCCTATACTAATAGGGATTAGGGTTTCCTAAATATAGAAGGAAAAAATTTAAAACATAATTAACAACTTATACTTCTCATTGAAATGGTGAAGATATAATGATTTTTGTTTGTATTAAGAACAGAGAAAATTTTCATTCACTGAATTTGAATCCTTTTTTTTTTTTACTAAGAGCAGAGAAATTACGTGTGATTTTCTTTTATACTTCTCATTGAAATGGTGAAGATACAATGAACTTTGTTTGTATTAATAAATGAGAATGTCATGAATTTGAATTAGTCAGATCAATAAATACCTAATAAATATTTTAAGTTGTTAATTATTGTAATTTATAGTACTCTTTACATAATTTTTAAATAATATATGTTATTTTCTCTGTCCCAATATATGTGGCGCTGATAGAATTTGGAGAATCAATCAAAAAAAAATTATGGTTCTAAGATATTTTAAGTTGTTAATTATTGTGATTTATAGTACTTTCAACATAAATTTAAAACAATATATGTTACTCCCTCTCCTCTAATGTATGTGGTGTTGATAGAATTTTGAGAATCAAATAAATTTTTTATGTCTTTTAAATATTTTAAGTTGTTAATTATCATGATGTATAGTATTTTTTTATGTCATTTGCATGTTACTTCCTCTGTTTTAATTTATATGACACTGATAAATTTCAAGAGTCAATTAAATTTTTATGTATTTTTAAAAATATTTTAAGTTATAAATATTTTAAATTATTACTTATTATGATTTATAGTAACTATTACAAGTAATTTTCAAATATATAAATATAAATTATTAAAAAGACTATGGGCCAGCCAGGGAGAATGAGAGGGGCAAATTTGTCAATTTTTTGGTTGATCCTAAGCTCCTCTCATTCCCTCTTCTATTATAGCTAGATATAGAAGCCCGTGCTATGTTACTTTTTCTGTCTCAATTTATTTAATCCGGATGAAATTTGGGGTAATTAAAATTTTATATATTTTTTAAATATTTTAAACTGTTAATTATTGTGATTTATAGTACTATTTACATAAATTTAACATAATATATTTTTTGGTAATTAAAGAGAATTTATTAACCATCAAGTGATAGTTACAAAGCCAAGGGAGGGTTATACTCCACCCCCCCTCCTGCTAAATCTAGACAAACATAGAGCCAAAGACTACAAAAAAACAAACAAACTCCTATACAGAACTAGAGGGAGGCAGTATAATCAGTTAGCCTTGAATTCGTTCTTACTCTAGTACATAATCCCACCTTCATCATATGCACCAGCCTCTCCAGCGATGTGGCTTTCTTCTGGAAAATTCTATTATTTCTCTCAATCCATAAACCATGAACCACTACTGCAAAACTAGCTTTCAAGACAACAGCTCTGGGATGCATAGTCCTAGTCTGCTTCAGTACCCACTGCCGCACTAAGTCCCAGTTTTGTGCTCCTCCTTGGTATCGTTGCCATTGTAACATAGTCCTCCAAATATAGTGTGTATAAGTGCATTCAAAGAATAGGTGACTCTTGGTTTCAAGCAGAGTCTTACAGAATACGCACATCCCATCCACATCCATGCCCCAAGATAGAAGTAGATCCTTGGTTCTTAATTTCCCATGTAGACATAGCCATAATAGAAACACCTGCTTTGGCTCAGCTATATTGTGGAGATCAACCCTCTCCATGGAACATTTTGCACTCCACCTCGTAGCAACTTATAAGCATGTGATATATGGAACTTCCCCTCCTTTATAAAGTTACTATCTGGTCCGAGCATCTGCCAGCTTTTCCTCATTGCTATGATTTTCCTAACCATCCAAGAAGCCTGCTTGGGCACCTCCATGTGAAAAACATTCTGCCTCTTTATATAATAAGTGTGAACCCAAGTAATCCCCAACTTTTCCCTTTGTTGGCTCAATGCCCACAGGAGCTTGCAAATAGCAGGCTAATTCCAAATCTTCATGTTCAGAATATTTAATCCTCCTGCACCCCTGGGCATGCAGATTTTATCCCAAGCAACCAATGCCCTCTGTGTAATAGATGCCTGACCAGACCACAAGTAACTTCGACAGGTAGCCTCTATAAGTTTAATTATCTTTTGTGGTAGGAGAAAGAGTTGAGACCAGTATGCCTGCACTCCAAATATAACAGCTCTAATAAGTTAGACTCGACCAGCATATGACAAGCATTTTGTCATCCATGATGTGATCTTGGATGTTATCTTTTCAACCAGAGGCTTACATTGTTGTACAGTGAGCTTCTTAGTAGATAAGGGAACTCCCAGATACTTGAAAGGGAGCTCCCCAGGTTCATATCCCAAACGCTCCAGAATACTGTCTTGCACCTGCTGATTTACTCCACCAAAGTATACCTGACTCTTTGTCAAGTTTGCTTTTAAACCTGAAGCTGCTGAGAACATTTTGAACTTTTCATTCAAGAGAACTACTGAGGTCACATCTCCCCTAGCAAATAGAAGCAAGTCGTCTGCAAAGCATAAGTGAGTAATATCAAGCTTCCTACATCTAGGGTGGTAGTTAAAATCAGGATCTAGCCTTAGAGTAGCCAAGCATCTGGACAAGTACTCCATTAAGAGCACAAAAATGTAGGGGGACATTGGATCCCCTTGTCTTAATCCCCTCTTAGCCGGCATAGTGTCAGATAACCTCCCATTCACTTGAAAAGTATAATTGACAGTAGTAATGCATAACATAATCCAATCAAGCATTTTCTGTGGAAATCCCAGGCACCTGAGCATTTGATCAATAAAGGCCCATTCCACAGAATCATATGCCTTTTGTAAGTCAACCTTAATCATACATCTAGGTGATATGTTCTTTCTAGTGTATCCCTTCACCAGTTCATGACTTTAGAATTATATTATCAGATATGAGTCCCCCAGGAATAAAGCTGACTGCCTTTTCCCCACTATACCATCAATAGCCCCTTGTATTCTTCCAGCTATGATTTTGGATATGATCTTGTAAATGGTTGAGCAACAAGCAAAAGGCCTAAAATCCTTCACTGTCTCTGGATGTGAAGATTTAGGTACTAGAGTTACCAAAGTATTATTGGCAGCTCTAAGCAGCTTATTCTCATGAAAAACCTCTTGCACAGCTCCAAACACATCATTGTTAACAATATTCCATGCCTTTTTGAAGAAACAAGCATTGAAACCATCAATGCCCGGTGCTTTATTGTTATTTATGCTGAAAAGGGCATCCTTAACTTCCAGGATTGTCAGCTCCCTGCACATCTCTTGCTAGTGTACCAGACTGAGACTAGTTCCTTTGACAATAATATTTTCTTCTAATAAATCTAATATGATTATCTGGAAATTAGAATACTACTTTATTATATTCAATTAAATTACGTTAACAATGAAAAAAATATAAGTGCGCATACAATTTTTCACTTAGATATCTTAAGTAAGCCTCATACATTAATGTAATAGACACCCGCATTGCGATTTTGCTATTAAAAGATCTTAGGGATACAAATGTATTATTTGGTGGAAAAGTAGCAGTATTTGGTGGGGTATAATGTACCCCTTCGTTCAAAATTACCTCACTTTTGACTTGGCACGTCTATTAAGAAAATAATAATTGACATAGTGACTTTATCATATTACCCCTATTAATTGGTACTAGTTGAAATTGAGCATTTGGAATTTCAAAAAGTCTTACTCCCTCTGTCCCAGTTTATATGACTCACTTTCCTTTTTAGTCAATCCCTAAAAGAATGACACATTTCTATATTTAGTAACAATTTAACTTTAAATGTCTATTTTACCCTTAATGAAATGATTTAAAACCACATAAACATCTGTGACTTATTTTAGACCACAAATTTCAAAAATCTTTCTTTTTTTCTTAAACTCTGTGTCAAATCAAAGTAGCTCATATAAATTAGAACAGAGGGAGTAATAATTAAATTAAGGGTAAAACAGAAAATTTTATTTTGTCTTTTTTAAAATGTCAAAAATGACATACAACAACAACAACATACCCGGTATATTCTCACACGGTGGGGTCTGGGGAGGGTAAAGTGTACGCAGTCCGTATCACTACCTCAGAAGCGAGGTAGAGAGGTTATTTCCGATAGACCCTCGGCTCAAAGAAAAAATAGTTTATAAACTGATATAGTACTGTAAAATGAGAAACAATAAGTGGCATCAAAAAAACAGATAGTAACAGAAATACGACTACCACAAAATAATACAACAGTCGACCAACCCGGAATAACAAACATGACCAAAATACCAAGAACAAGACACTACAAGTGTAGCACTACAACTACTAGCATGAACCACAAAAACAAACACACCTACCTGCTAGCATGCGTGCATCCCTTCCTACTAACCTCTTACCCTAATTCGCATCCTCCACACCTTCCTATCTACGGTCATGTCCTCAGCAAGCTGTCACTACTCCATATCACGTTTAATCACCTCCCTCCAATACTTCTTCGGTCTACCCCTACCTCGCTTGAAACCATCCATAGTCAACCTCTCACACCTCCGCACTGGGGCATCCATGCACCTCCACATCACATGCCCGAACCATCTCAACCTTGCTTCTCGTATCTTGACATCCACCGAAGTCACGCCCACCTTATCACGAATAACCTCATTCCTAACCCTATCTATCCTAGTAAACTCATACATTCATCGCATCATCCTTATCTCCGTTACCTTCATCTTTTGAATGTAGGAGATCTTGACTGGCTGACACTCCACCCCATACAACATAGCTGGTCTAACTGTCAATCTGTAGAACTTACTTTTAAGTTTAAGAGGCACCTTCTTGTCACACAGAACTCCAGAAGCAAGCCTCTATTTCATCCACCCAGCACCAATACGGTGAGTGAAAATCCTCATCGATCTCCCTATTTCCCTGGATCATAGACCCAAGATACTTGAAACTATCTTTCTTCTGAATAACCTGAGTATCGAGCTTTACTACCACGTCCATCTCTTGTTCCACCGCACTGAACTTGCACTCCAAATATTTTGTCTTGGTCCTGCTCAACCTAAACCCTTTAGACTCTAGGATCTGTCTCCAAACCTCCAACTTAGCATTAACTCCTTCGTGGGTCTCGTCAATCAAAATTATGTCATCCACAAATAGCATACGCCATGGCACCTCACCTTGAATTTGTCGTGTCAAAACATCCATCACCAAGGCAAATAAAAATGGGATAAGAGTCGATCCCTGGTGAAGCCCCATCAATACGGGAAAGTGCTCTGAGTCTCCTCTCACGATCCTCACTTGAGTCTTAGCTCCATCGCACATGTCCTTAATCGACCTAGTGTACGCAACGGGGACACCTCTAGCCTCTAAGCACCTCCATAGAACCTCCATGGAGACTTTATCGTAGGCCTTCTCTAGATCGATGAACATCATGTGCAAATCCTTCTTCCGCTCCCTATATTGCTCCACCAGTCTCCTCACACTATGAATGGCATCTGTAGTCGAGCGTCCTGACATGAATTCAAATTGATTCTCAGAAATATCCATGATCCTCGTCAATCTCAACTCCACCACCCTCTTCAAACCTTTATAGTGTGACTTCAAAAATGACAAATAAAAATGAAAATCAAAATTAGAACCATTCATATATTTTACCACACACTCAAGGGTGTTGTCTAGTGGTCAATGATGTGGGTTTAGCACCATGTGGTCTTAGGTTCAATTCTCATTAATCGCACAAGCTGATTTGGACACCACAATTTTTTTTTTTAAAAGAAGAAGTCAAATATACCAAAATGCTCTTTAATCTCGTTGTCTTTAACATGTCATGAAAAAATTGAAATTAAAGAGTTACTAAAAAGAGATTGAGACATTTTTTTAAAATAGACTAAAAGAAAGTCGACAAAAAAATTGAAACGAATGATATATTTATTATGTTCATAAATAAATAAATTATGCACATTTAGATATTAAAATATAAATTGTCTTAACATTCGGTGTTCATTTAAAATGTTTTTATTTTGAATGTAAAGAGGAAAAGTTCTCCTTAGGAAGTACCATTTAAACCAATTTCAACTAGTCATTTTCAAGCTTGAACATTTTTCCAACCTAACCTTCATCTAGTATCTTATGAAAGAGGGTAAAGGAAAATTAAAAAAATCATCCATTTGAAACTTAAGTTATTAAAAATGGAAAGCTCCCAAATATCATGTCATCTTTATGAAATAATAATAAAAATACAAGCTGACAACAAGAAATATAATCAAAGAAGCTGAAAAAAGAGAGATATGTTGTTGCTCTTCAAATTAATGTACACAATACACTGATTTAGTTTTCTATTTATAGGGAAAAAAAAGTTATTACGGTTTTTCAGAAAGCTGCTGACAAGCTGTCAGTTTTATTGCAAGCCTGAGAAAAATGTTACAAGACTTTTCAGAAAGCTATTTGTAAACTACCTACTTGATTACAAGCTTCTTCAAAAAGTTATAGAAATATTTAAATAAACATCTACAATACATTGTATTTATAACACACATTCTATTTTGTCACATATTAGAATTATTATAGAGGAGGAAAACATTTTTAAGCTTCTACTAGTTGCCTTGATATCCTAACTACCATCTTATGATTGATATATATATATTAACTTAATATCAACATTTACATGTGAAAACTAAATGTTTGGTATAGGATTTGAGTTTTTATATTCTAATGGGAACTTTATCTTGTAGATATCTTAATGCAAAATGGAAATTAAATCACATTGTTTTTGGACCCCAAACTTGGATCTTGTATTGCATCATGAAATCCAAGAAGATTTTATGGAGCCAGTACTATATCTATATTTGAGTCAAATTATTAACAAGTTTCATTTGAAAGTAAATTAAGCTCACTTGTAATATTTTGGGATTTGTCCAAGCAGTGGCGGATCCAGAATTTTTATTTTGTGGGTGCTCACTTCTTTTAGTATAAAGTTATTAGAAATCACATAGTATAAGGGCACAATTATTTTAATACATTAATTTAAAATGTTAATGAGAAAAAATAAGATCAATATTAGTACCATTATAAAAAATTGACTTTTTGAAGATAAGAAAATTAGCTTGAAGGATATTTTAGCAAAATTACTAATATTTCTCAAGAAAAATGATTGGACATGAGGAAAAAGGGAACTGTCAGCTTTAAAAAATTGTGGCTGCTAAGTATCGATCCCTCAACATCCCCTAAACTGTCAATGTCACAAGATTTATTCAGTGTCAATTAGCTCTTCTTACGATCTCAGTGCTTATCTTTTTCTTTTTTTGTTATAGTTTTAGGTTTCGGTTGATACGAGAAATAAGAGATAACTAATTTTAGGATTAATTTTAGAATAAGTTTATTTTATGTTTGTTTGGAATAAATTCGAGGAATAATTTATCTCGGGATTGTAGTGATATTTTTATCCCACATCATGGTACCTAATTTCAGGATAAGTTGTTCCCTTACCAGGCAAGCCCTTAAAGTATTTATGGGATCATTTGATTGTTGATTAACGAGGAATTATTCATGTATAAAATTAATATAAGTTTGTGTTACGAAAAGATCGTAGGTTAACTAACATATAATCACACACAAAATAAATAGAGAAGAAAAATAATACAAGAATTTAACAAAGTTTGGCTAAATCTAATCCTCTAAACGAAAGCAGAGAGAGTTTTTTACTATTATATGAAAGAGAAAAATGATTCCCGTATATAGGTCCTAAACCTATAAGAGAAAGATTTTATGATCAATCCGGACAACATGTTTTCGCTTCTCAAATTTATTAAGAGAATGAGTTTTCTAAATTAATAAAAATTATGAGTTTCTTAAATATACAAGGAAAAATTCAAGACATAATTAATACTTTGTACATTGTTTGATTACAAATGAAAAAAAAAAAAAACAATACCTCACATAAAAAATAAAACATAAATTATATGACATCTGGTTGATTTTTTTTCCCTTTCACATAAAATATAGCATTACTCTTATTATGTACTGCCTTATTCTTAAAAAGATCGTTATGCACCTTGAATTTCGACATATTTGGTGATATGCATTCTATTATTCCATTTTCAAGACTGAACTAAAACACATCCTCTAGAATCCCCTTAACCCTTAATATAAGGGAGAATTTTAGTGAAAAAAGGCTTATTATAAATTATTTTAATCACACGTTCAAATTTTAACGCTGACTTTTAATAATTTTTGAAATTTTCTTGTATAAATTTCTGATTTTATCACCGATTATGAATAGATTCTCTAAAAGAGTAATACTCCTTATATATCAAAAGCATTTTCATTCAGTAAGTTTGAATCTAAATTTTTTAATTAAGAATAGAGAAATCACGTGTGATCTTCATTTATACTTCTCACTCTATTTATTTTATTACTATTATATTATGGGTTCAATCAACCAAAGTTGTTGGACTATATTTGAAGTTGATGATCAATATAAAAAGTATCAAACTTTGTATTATTACTAAGAATATACGTTTCACGTGTATTACAAGTATATAAGGGAACATAGTACGTGTACATGATGTGCTTCAAAATTATGGTTTAGTTAATTAATTAATTGCATTCTTTAAATAATAATGTAAACTTTGATAGTTAATTAATTCATTATATAGTTTAGTAGTACCTAACTCTGTCTAGTCTGGTGTGTAAAACTTTCATTATCACACAATCATGACATACTCAATTAGATTGTCATTCAGGTCTGGTCTCGATCGGAGGTGACTTTCAAATTATGATCTCATTATATAGAGAAAGAAATCTGACTTGCTGAATGTTGATAATTAATTTTATTTAATTGATATTCTCTTTAATTTGGGAAAATCTAAGGGCAAAGGTCCAAATATACCTCGTTACTATATAATTTAAAGCAAATATAATCTCCATTCGAACCTCGTTATATCCCTGTTGTCATACGAATGGCTTTGATATATATATCCTTCTCCAGCTGGCGAAGTTGAAAAAATTAATATAAATATGTTGTAATATAATTAATTAAATAAATAAAAATAAACTCTCTCTAACAGTTTATACTTTTAAATAAGGTGAAGTACAGTACCTCCAACAACATCATGAAATTAAATGGCATATATTTCTCAAAAAATATCTACAAATAACCTCCATCAAAATGTAAAATTTATAATTTTAAAAATAAGGTAAACTATCTGCTAAAACATGTGAAAATAAGTTGACGATCTCAGAGTTGGCTTTAGATTTGCTTTTATTTACCATAAAACTTGTATATAAGGTTGATTTCTCAGATGGTCATGCAGATGATTAGTCATATATTTTCGAAAGAAATCGAAGAATTTCTTGAAAATCCTATAAAATTCATTCATTATTTTTTCTTTAATAAATGGTCGAACTTCATATGGGTTCGAATCCTACTGAGAGGTCCACTAGAGATCAGAAATTGTTGAAGAAACAATAAAATCTTTTTTTGGTCCCTTTCGGACGATCGAAAAATAAAAAATGGCTAATATATTAAAGATAATTACGTATTTACAAAATATCATCTCAATTCATCCTATTTCATCAGATTTCAACTAATAGTTATTATCTCATAAAGTCACATTTACTAATTTTAATTTTTTTTAAATAAAAAAAATAATTTTCTGAAATAATAACTATTAGTTGAGTGACTATACGAGAAATTTAACTCATGATATATTGTATATAATTGGTAAAACAGATAGCTAGCTAGGTTAGGTCCAGAGATTAAGCAATAGTTAACAAGCAGGTCACCTACAATTAAAGATTATAGTACTTAGCTACTCTGTTAAAGTTAATGAGGATTGACTTTATTATATATGGCCATTAATTAAATTCCAGATATACAACTCTGGAAATGTTCACACATGAAAATTTGATGAGAAAAAAATGATAAGAAAAAATTGGAGACTAAAACTACTAACAAGGATGGAGCCCTCTTGTTTCAAACACATTTGGGTTGAAAACATGTATACATAGTAATTAGTAATATACATAATTGTACAAATCTCCAGATAGATTGTTCACGCATTCAATATCGAACAGTGTTTGGGCGTGCAGGGGAAGGGCAGGGGGAGAGGCACTTACGAAAATTTGATCTCCTTGTATGATTTTGGGTAATCGGCCTCCCCCAATCAACTAACTTTTGGGGTTAACAAGTATTTTCTATCTTAATTTAAACTAAGGTAATATACTACATGCTGCTTCCTTTATTCTATTTTATGTGATACATTTTTATTTTAGTTTATTTAACAAGGATGGAGCCCTCTTGTTTCAAACACATTTGGGTTGAAAACATGTATACATAGTAATTAGTAATATACATAATTGTACAAATCTCCAGATAGATTGTTCACGCATTCAATATCGAACAGTGTTTGGGCGTGCAGGGGAAGGGCAGGGGGAGAGGCACTTACGAAAATTTGATCTCCTTGTATGATTTTGGGTAATCGGCCTCCCCCAATCAACTAACTTTTGGGGTTAACAAGTATTTTCTATCTTAATTTAAACTAAGGTAATATACTACATGCTGCTTCCTTTATTCTATTTTATGTGATACATTTTTATTTTAGTTTATTTAACAAGGATGGAGCCCTCTTGTTTCAAACACATTTGGGTTGAAAACATGTATACATAGTAATTAGTAATATACATAATTGTACAAATCTCCAGATAGATTGTTCACGCATTCAATATCGAACAGTGTTTGGGCGTGCAGGGGAAGGGCAGGGGGAGAGGCACTTACGAAAATTTGATCTCCTTGTATGATTTTGGGTAATCGGCCTCCCCCAATCAACTAACTTTTGGGGTTAACAAGTATTTTCTATCTTAATTTAAACTAAGGTAATATACTACATGCTGCTTCCTTTATTCTATTTTATGTGATACATCTTTATTTTAGTTTATTTAAAAAAGAATGATATATATCTTTATGTATTTAAAAATAATTTAACTATAAACTTCTGATTTTATTCTTAAGGAGATGATTTATATTGCAAGATGTCTATGACTTATTTTAAATCATAAATTTCAAAAGACTTTCTTAAATTCTGGATTCAATCAAACAATGCAACATAAATTGAAACGGAGGCAGGATTATTTGATAACAAGTTTAATATTTCTTTCTTTGTGCAACGAAACAATGCATAGTTTTCTTTTACACCCTCATAATAAATTGACCACAATAAAATTTTCATAATACTGTATTGGACAAACCCCATCTTCTAGGATAAAATTAAACTTGAGCAGATAGTACCACGTAGAGGTCTGTTGTATTCAGGAGCGGAGCCATAATAGTGATACGGATGGGGCAAAACTAAGTAACTTCGATTCAAATTTAATATTTATATTTAAAAATTTATTTAATATATAAATATAATCTATTTAAAATCTAGTAGCAAAAAAAATTGTGATCCAGACCTATCAACTAAATATTATGGCTTTACCTCTGAACTAATTATATTCATCTCTCAGGAGTTTAATTTTATTCAATAATAGATTAACTATTGATTATTAAAAAAAATTGTTAGTACAAGCTATTTAGCGATAAATTAACAAAAGAATTTTTAGCTAACTCTTTTTTCTTTTTTCTTTTTTCTTTTTGTGTAGTGTTATTTTCTGATTTTCTCCCAACTCTATTTTCCACGCTAACATACACATTGTATTATGTATATAAGTTTAAAAAAATTGTTATCATATAGGAATAGTAATATACGAGTCTGTCTTGAAGGAATGATAAAGTTATAATTCTGTGAGATTTAAGGTCATGAGTTCGAGCTATGGAAGCAGTCATTAATACTTGCAGTTAGGTATATTTATCTAATAAACACTACACCCCTTGTGGTGCGGTTCATCTCCGGACCTTATGTGAACGCGAAATGTTTTGACTTATCTCCAGACTTTTGAGTGAACGCAAAATATTTTGAAATGTGCTTTTTTTTTGTAAATGTATATGAGTGTGTGCATGGGAATGAACGTAGATACGTGGCAACTAGAATCATACAAAATCCTAGTACAGATGCAGTATTGGGTGAAAACCCAATCCAACAAGCAAATAAGTTGTTTAGCTGACAGTAACACAATATGTTGAAATCTTTGCTAACACAAAAATTAATTAATTCTCTTTAAGTGACATCACTTGCTTTCTTTAATAAATTAATACTTTACTATTATTATTATAATAATAATTATTATTTTATTAACTTAAAAAAATGTGATATAAGTTGGTCTACCAGACAAAGAACCTTTGTGGAAGAAGCAATCTTATGTGGATGAAAATTGATGTTAGTGTTGCTTTCTAGGAGAAAAAAAAACCTAACTTTCGTGAAGAAGGGGATTAAATGAAAGGTTAAATTCTTTGGGGGTTTGCTTAAGAGTAAAATAAAATTTGTGGCATTCGTTTGGCCATGAAAATAGCGAGTATTTGAAAAAAGTAGTTTTTGTTTTCAAAGTAAAAAATAATATTTGAAAATTAGAGCTGTGTTTGGCTATGAATAAAAACTATTGGAGTTGTTTTTTGAATTTTTGTGTGAGTAATTTGGAGTGAAAACAGTTTTTGTGGTGTTTTTCAAGTTCCTGAAAATTCTAGAATTCAACTCCGAAAAAAAGTAAAAAAAATTCACAGTCAAACGCCTCCTTTATATTAGACACTCCCTACGTTTCAATTTGTTTGTCTAAGAATGTCTCTTTCCCTTTTTGACAACTCTTTAGTTCTAACTTTGCACGTGACATGTTTAAGATCACAAGATTAAAAGGGCATTTTGATACATATTACATATCTTTCGAACAAACAAATTGAAACGGAGAAATGTTACTCTAAAAATACTTGATATTACTTTAAAATTGAGATTGTTTATTGAAGAGCCAACAATTATAGCATAATTTAAGAAAGAACGAAAAACTTTTAAAAGTTGTGGTTGGAGGTGTTTCTGATACGGTATGACATGATATTGAAAACTTAGGTAATTTTGATTTTAAACAATACTATATTGTTACCATATTAAACTAATAAGAAATAGTTTGGTATTTTTAAGTTCCGTTCGATAAATTGCAATACGATAATATATAAGTTGATAACCATATAGTTTATTCGACTTTGATTTACATATTATAAAGAATACAACTTTAACTTTCCAAGAAACTTCTCAATTATATCATATTATTTCCCTTACATTATATATATAAATTTTCAAGAAAAGAAAAAAAGCGATTACCGTTGTTATTATCAGTTTATTACAGAAAAAAAAACATTTCAATTCAGACCAGCAATACTATAAAATCTACATAATCTAATAAGTAAGAATCAAAATATACCTACTCTAAAAAACAAACAAAACTCAGAAATACAAAGATAGTAAAAAAAAAAAAAGACATGATTAAGTTGGATATTTGAAAGAAATACTGCAACAATTTCAAAATGGGTATATGGCTTTTGAAATTTATGGTATTAACATTTCATAATATTAGTTTTATGAGTTTTTTTGGGTATAATATAGGTAAAGTTCAATAACTTTAATAAAACAAATAATAATTTAATAATTTTATCGATACAATATGTAAGATTTAATGACCATTTATGAAATTAACCGCACATAAATTTGAGAGGTACCAATTCGACATGAATTTTAGGGGTACCAATGGGGTTGACAAAATCAAACTCAGACCGTTCAATTTGTTTAAGTTTAGATTAGTTATTGATTCATTTATTTATTAGCTCAATTAATTTTAACCAATCCATTTCAACCCATTAAGACTTAAGGATTGTCTTTCCAAGTAATTTTCCTTTAAAAATTGGATTGATATGTAACCCAAATTGATTTTTGAAAATTCTTGTTAAAAGATTTTTAAAAGATTTTTTTAATTTTTTTTTTGATATGTTATATATAGCCATAGTAAAGAAAAAAAAAATATTTTATTAGGTACTAAAAATTTATAAGAGGACAAATAAAATAATTAAACTTAATAAAAATTAGACGGGTTGGGTTATGACCCATTACCTGACCCAATTTGTTCCAAACAAATTTAGGTCAGGTTGGGTCTTGACCTATTTATTATCTTGACTCATTTTAAACCGTTCAAATTTGACCCAGCCCGTTCAATTCTCACCCCTAGGTACCAAATTGACAAGCAACTACTTCAACACATAAATGTGTAAACAAATAATAAGCTGCCACATAAGTCATCATGTTGTACAACATAAGTAAGGTATTATATATAAGAACACTAATCCTATCAACTTATTTCAGTAAAACTTAGCCAAATCAGAGAGAATTATATTAATTAATTAAATTGCTCTTCTTGAAAATGGGAAGGTCTCCTTGTTGTGATGAAAGTGGTCTAAAGAAAGGTCCATGGACCCCTGAAGAAGATCAAAAACTCACCAATCATATCAATAAACATGGCCATGGCAGCTGGAGAGCCCTCCCTAAACTTGCAGGTACACACCCTTTTCGTCAGCAGCGAACTCAAAAATTTCGTTAAGAATGTTCATGATAAAGCATGTATAACAAGTAGTTTTTGACCTATATATATAATATACTTTTCTCTATATAAAGTATAATCTTCCAATGAAGGGTGTTCAACTAACCATCTTGTGGTCTATGTACCTATCCACTGCCTTCCTTAGTCCTCAGCCCCCATTCCGGTAGATTGGTCGCCCTCTGGCTAATGATTAGCCTAGTTATAGAGCTAGGCGTACACCGACATGTCGAGATTCTTTTTCGAAATTGAAATATCAGCTTTTGTAAGAGGAAAAGATCACTCTGTCACTGTTCATCTAACTAGAAATTTCATAAGTTAAGAAGAATCATATAGTGTAGGTTCGATATAAATATTTTTTTAGTTAAAATAGTCTACAAAGAAAGCATAATTGTAAGATTTCCTTTTTTTTCAATTGAGATTGTAAAGAATTTTTACACTGTCGATCAAGTCATTATTATTTGTTGTACCAGGTAAATTGTCTTATACTCAAAATTAAAAAACTCATATTCTAAAAAGGCTTATCTGTGAATATCCTTTGACTGATATAATTAACGATGTATATAACTTAAATTCCAATCAGCTATACTCTTATTCCAAAAAAATATATTTTCTCATATATGATTATAACCAAAATTTTCTTTTGTTGATGTTGTCTAGGTCTTAATAGATGTGGAAAGAGTTGCAGATTAAGGTGGAGTAATTATCTTAGGCCAGATATTAAAAGAGGCAAGTTTTCTAAAGAAGAAGAAGAAACAATTCTCAATCTCCATGTTGTCCTTGGCAACAAGTAATTATTTCACTCTATTTCTTCTCCCCTCGTATAATAACATATTCAGTATAATCTCATAATTAAAATTAGAGAGGGTAATGTGTATGCAGCTTTACCCCTACCATATGAGAATAGAAAGATTGTATCTGATAATCGTCATTAATAATGAATACATTTTTATGTGGTGATATATAATTAATACTTGAAAAATGTTAGAGATGATTTACTTACAATTAAAAAGGCATTTTTATCTTTAAATAGTCTAATCAATCTTTGCAATACTAATAGTACATATATTTTTATTCCACATCATATCCCACACAAATAATATTATATATTCCCTCATAATTTAATGCATGTATTATTATGCAAATTTTTATGTTGAGATTAATTATTCATATATCTCAACCAAACACTGTATTATCTTATGCCAGATTTGTGTTGGGGTTAATTCTTTCTACACACAAACCAAACAACCCCTAATAATATAAGAAAAAATGGACTATCAATATATTTTAACAATATTATATCAGGTAACATATCTTATTTTTCAGCCTACCAGTCTAACTCTTTATGACCAATTTGCTATAAAATGGTTTAGGCAATTTGATAGTGCAAAACTTTTACGATATCATAGTATATAAGTTAAACTCTCTTTATCTTGTTCTTTTTATGATTTCAGACTGTAAAAGTTAAAACTCTTTTTTTTATCAGGTGGTCAGCAATTGCAACTCATCTACCGGGGCGAACTGACAATGAAATCAAGAATTTTTGGAACACTCATTTGAAGAAGAAGTTGATCCAAATGGGATACGATCCAATGACTCATAGGCCTAGAACAGACATCTTTAATGGCTTGCAAAATCTCATAGCGTTGGCAAATTTGAAGGAATTAATGGAACATCACTCATGGGAAGAACAAGTTATGAGACTTCATTACTTGCAAAATCTTCTACAACAACCTCACATAAATAATATTAGTACTACTTTAAGTGCTATCCAAAATAATATGGAAGCTAATAATTACAATAATCTTTTAAATTCTTTAAAAGATGGCCAATTCTTAGGCACTAATATTAATCATTTGGGAAGTCACATTGTTCATCAAATTCCTTCAAGTCTTGATCAACCTATTCAAGATTCAACCCCTTTCTCCCATTTGCCTGAATTACACACCCCTTGTAGTTTCCAAACTTCTTGGGTTCGACCTCAAGACACTGAGTTTACGGTTCTGAGCCATGGAGAAAGTACTTCACCGACTTCTCCATGGCTCCCTTCTTTATCTCCTCCTCCTCCTCCAGTAATAAATGATCTAAGAAGTAAAGAAAATTCATCAGAAGTGGTGATTTCGTCTTGCTTGCCAGAAGAGAGGAAGCTTTCAGATTGTCTTTTTCAGCCAAATAGCGAGCAGTCACTCATCAATATTGAAGAAGCTCCACCTTCTATGTGGCCTGAACTTCTACTTGAAGACTCTTTTTTCCAAGATATTGATAAGTTTTAAAATTGTAATATATATGAAAATAGATTGCTTGGATCGGAGTTTCAACTTTTTTCGTCAGATAGCGAGCGATCAGTACTCAACGACAATGAAGGAGTTTCAACTTCTCTCTAGCTTGACCTTCTATTTGAAGAATCAATTTTCCAGAATATATTGCAAAGTTTTAAAATTCATGTACACGTACTACGTTTCTTTATTCTTCTAATACACGTGAAACGTATATTCTTAGTAATAGTACAAAATTTGATGCTTTTCATATCGATCATCAACTTCAAAAATAGATTAGGAAAAGTCTAATGTCAATGCTGAAATCAGTTCGAGTTTAGAATACAGTGTGTTGTGGTCCATCAAAATTAGAATTAATATAACAGACATACGGAAAAATAAGTTGTTAGTTACGTTTTAAATTTTTCCCTTCTATATTTCGGAAACCCTAATCACTGGAGTATTAGTTTAGGAAATCCATATTGTCCTATTAGATTTGGGAAATAAAAACATACTCCATGTCCTTGTTGGAATAGGAAAAACTTTCTCCTTTCTCTTATAGGTTTGGTATTACTTGGGATCTATATATAAGAGTTGTAGTTAGAGATTCAAAACCATTCTCTTTCCATATTGGAAAACTCTAATTAAGTTTTTATTTGTTGTAGTTTAAAGTCATTGTTGAAATCAGTTCGAGTTTAGAGTACCTGTGTTGCGGTCCTTTTCCAAATCCCTATTAAGTTTTAAAATCCAAGAAAAACCTTTCTCCTTTCTCTTATAGGTTTGGTATAGGTTTGGTATTACTTAGGATCTATATATAAGAGTTGTAGTTAGAGATTCAAAACCATTCTCTTCCATATTGGAAAACTCTCTTGACTACTAATTAAGTTTTTGTTCCTTTTCCAAATCCCTATTAGTTTAGGAAATCCAAGGAAAACCTTTCTCCTTTCACTTATAGGTTTGGGATTACTTGGAATCTATATATAAGAGTTGTAGTTAGAGATTCAAAATCGTTCTCTTCTATATTGGAAAACTCTTTCGACGACTAAATAAATTTCTTTTTGTTGAAAAAGATGGCAGAAGACGAAGCACACCATGTTTCCATCAATGTGTATGATGAATCCAATTGTTTTGATGACGATGGTCGTCTGAAAAGAAGAGGGTCTGTTTGGACAGCAAGTGCTCACATAATTACTGCTGTGATTGGTTCTGGTGTTCTATCATTGGCTTGGGCTACTGCTCAGCTTGGATGGGTTGCTGGCCCAACTGTGTTGCTTCTCTTCTCCTTTGTTACTTACTACACCTCTGCTTTGCTCTCTGACTGTTACCGTAACGGAGACCAAGTTACCGGAAAGAGAAACTATACCTATATGGATGCTGTCCGAGCCAATCTTGGTGGGGTTCAGGTTAAGATTTGTGGGGTAATTCAATATGTAAATCTTGTTGGAGTTGCAATTGGATACACCATAGCATCTTCTGTTGGGTTAAGAGCATTTTAATATTATTATTTTGATTTATATTAAAGTGCATCTTTTCCATGCCAAAATGTGCATCCTAAAATGTCTAAGTGTGATTGTAAGTGGGAGGCATTATATGCCATTATTCCTTTGCATTTAGTAGTTTAGGCTACAATATATTTTGGCAGTTTTTGATCAATACATGAATGACATTTAGTGGAGTCATTTGCTCATATTGAATTGCTGCCGGTGGTTATTTTGTTGTTACAATTCCCACGACTTATTGTGGAAGACTATGGCTTTTATTTACCATTAAACAATTGTAACATCCATCTTATTCTTTATTCTCCCATAATTCCACCTCTTCAAGCTTTGTAACTCTTGTAACCTCTATCACCATTTATCTTCTCCCATTTATTCTTCTTATTCAATACTAGGTGAATATCTCACCTATAAATAGAGGTGGTCATGCATATTTGTTGAGTACAAGAAAATATAGAGGGCAAAAGAGTTAGTTAAAAAAGAGAGTTTTATTAGTTGAAGGAAGGTGTTCTTGTGTTGGAGCTTTGGACTCAACTCTTGTCCAGAGGTTGTTGAGTTATACTTTGTGTGTGGGCTGTTGTATCCTGGAGGGGACAAGTCAAGAAGACTACTGCTGGACCGGTGAAAACATTTGCTGCAGTGGGCTTGAATCTCCTTAAAGAGAGCGAGATATCCGCGCCTCAGCCAAGAAGATAATTTATTTTCTTTGTAATTTTTTCAATTGTAATTGCTATTTATTGTAATTTTCTCCAACAATTTAAGGAGATTCAAACATGGCTACAATTGAAAAATCCGCGGATGTCAAGATGGGAGATCTTAACAAGCCATTCCGGTTCAACGGTACCCATTTTAAGAGGTGGAAGGGTAAAGTACTTTTCTACTTAAGTCTTCTCAATGTTTCTTATGTGTTAACTGAGAAGAATCCAAATAAAGTAGATAACTCTTCCATGAATGATGAGAAACTTATTTCTCTTCAAGAGAAAGTTGAAAAGTACGATGGTGATTCCTACAAGTGTCGGTATTTTTTACTAAATTGTCTATCTGATAATTTTTATGATTATTATGATAGAACTTACTCTAGTGCAAAGAAAATTTGGAAAGCATTGCAGAGTAAGTATGATACCGAGGAAGCTGGAGCGAAAAAATATGCTGCTAGTAGATTTTTTTCGTTTCCAAATGGTGGACAACAAATCAGTGGTAGACCAAGCTCAGGACTTTATAATGATTGCTGGAGAGCTCAGGTCCGAGGAGATCAAAATTGGAGATAACCTTATTGTTTGTGGCATAATTGATAAACTTCCACCTTCTTGGAAGGAATTTCAAAAAACTATGCGCCACAAACAAAAGGAAACCTCTCTTGAGACGTTGATAACGCGAATCCGCATTGAAGAAGAAGCAAGGGGTCAAGATGCACTTTTGCAAATAGAAGAGAACAACATCACAACGAAGGTAAATTTAATTACTTCAAATAATGCTACCCCGGATACTAACAAAAATACTACTTTGAAGCCTAAGAAGAATAAATTCAAGAAAAATATTGGTAGACCTCCCAAGAATAATAATGGTGGAAATAACCAAGTAAAAAATCAACATGTTCAAGATAAGGGACCATGCTTTGTCTGTGGCAAGAGTGGGCATATTGCTCGATTTTGCAAATTTCGGAAACGTGGGCCTACACCTCAGGCAAACGTTACCGAAGAACCATTTGTGGCGGTGATAACAGACATAAACATGGTGGAGAATGTTGATGGATGGTGGGCTGATTCTGGTGCAAACCGTCATGTCTGCTATGACAAAGATTGGTTTAAAACTTATACTCCTTTTGAAGAGCCCAAAACCATCATGCTTGGTGATTCTCATACCACTCAAATTCTTGGAAAGGGAGATGTTGAATTGTGTTTTACCTCTGGAAGGGTACTTACTTTAAAAGATATACTTTATACTCCTTCCATGAGAAAAAATTTGATGTCTAGTTTTCTTCTTAATAAAGCAGGCTTCAAACAGATTATTGAGTCTGATCAATATGTAATTGTGAAAAAGGGTATTTTTGTGGGAAAGGGGTATGCATGTGATGGGATGTTCAAGTTGTATGGTGAAATGAATAAAACTTCTACTTCTGTTTACATGCTTTCTTCTACTAACTTTTGGCATGCTCGTTTGTGTCATATAAATGATCGTTATGTGGGAATCATGAGTAGTTTAGGATTAATCCCAGTGATTAAAAAGAATTTTGAAAAATGTGAGGCTTGTAGTAAAGCCAAAATCACTAAAAGGCCTCATTTTCAAGTTGAAAGAAAAACTGATTTATTAGAGTTAGTTCATACTGATATTTGTGAACTTGGAGGAATTTTAACTCGTGGAGGAAATAGATATTTTATAACTTTCATTGATGATTTTTCTAAGTATACATATGTTTACTTGATGAAAAATAAAAGTGATGCTTTTGAAAATTTTAAAGTTTTTTTCCATGAAGTTGAAAATCAGTTTGGTAGAAAAATAAAAAGAATTAGAAGTGATAGAGGCCGTGAATATGAGTCAAATGAGTTTAATTCTTTTGTTAGATCATTGGGAATAATTCATGAAACTACTCCTCCTTATTCTCCTTCATCTAACGGTGTAGCAGAAAAGAAAAATAGAACTTTGGTTGAATTGACTAATGCCATGCTTATTGAGTCAAATGCACCTTTAAATTTTTGGGGTGAAGCTATTTTGACTGCTTGTTATGTGTTGAATCGTGTGCCTCATAAAAAGACTAAATTAACACCTTTTGAGTTGTGGAAATGTCATAAGCCAAATTTGAGATATCTTAGAGTTTGGGGTTGTTTAGCTTTTGTAAGGCTAATGGATCCCAAAATTACTAAGTTGGGTAAAAAAGTTACTACTTGTGCTTTTCTTGGTTATGCTTCAAATAGTACAGCCTATAGATTTTTTAATCTTGAAGATAATATTATACTAGAATCAGGTGATGCTATTTTTCATGAAAATAAATTTCCCTTTGATTCTAAAAATAGTGGGGGTCAAAGGATTGAAGAAAATATTTTGTCACTACCTAGTTCTTCTACTTCTGTTTTGAGAAACAAAGAAAGTGATGATTTTGAATTAAGAAGAAGTAAAAGAGCTAGAATAGAAAAAGATTTTGGTCCTGATTTTCATATTTTTAATATTGAAAATGACCCTCTCACTTTAAAAGAAGCTTTATCTTCACATGATTCTATATTTTGGAAAGTAGGCTATAAATGATGAAATGGAATCACTAATATCCAATAAAACTTGGAAGTTAGTTGATTTACCACCGGGTTGTAAAACTATTGGGTGTAAATGGATCTTAAGAAAAAAGTTAAAACCGGATGGATCTGTTGATAAATATAAGGCTAGACTAGTTGCAAAAGGTTTTAAGCAACTAGAAGGCCTAGAATTTTTTGATACTTTTTCTCCGGTAACTAGAATTACATCCATTAGACTTTTGATTGCTATTGCTGTAATTTTTGATTTACAAATTCATCAAATGGATGTAAAAACTGCTTTTTTAAATGGAGACCTTAATGAGGAAATTTATATGGAACAACCCGAGTGTTTTATTGAAGCAGGCCAAGAAAGCAAAGTTTGTAAACTTACTAAATCCCTATATGGCTTGAAACAGGCACCAAAGCAATGGCATGAAAAATTTGATTCCTACATGATTGAAAATGGCTTTAAAACAAATGAGTGTGATAAGTGCATATATCATAAGTCTTGGAATAATTCACATGTTATTATTTGCCTATATGTTGATGATTTATTGATCTTTGGCTCTAACATGAATGTTATTGGAGAGACTAAAAATATTCTTAGAAGCCATTTTGATATGAAAGATCTTGGAGAGGCAAATATTATTCTAGGAATAAAAATTACTAGAACAAGTGATGGAATTTTCCTTGACCAGTCACATTATGTAGAAAAAGTTTTGAAAAAATATAATTTTCTTGATTGCAAGCATGTTGTAACTCCTTTTGATTCTAGTGTTCACTTGTTTCCTGTTCAAAGTGAAAATGATGTAATAAATCAAAAGGAATATGCTAGCATAATTGGAAGTTTGAGATATGTGACTGATTGCACTAGGCATGATATTGCATATGCAGTAGGAGTACTTAGCAGGTTTACTAGCAAGCCAAGTAATGAACATTGGCATGCTATAACAAGAGTTATGAGATATTTAATTGGAACAAAAACTTGTGGTTTGTTCTATAAAAAATATCCTGCTGTACTTGAAGGCTTTTGTGATGCGGATTGGAATACCTTATCAGGTGATTCTTTATCTACTACTGGTTTTATATTTACTTTGGGAGGTGGTGCTATTTGTTGGAAATCAAAAAAAACAAACTATTATTGCTAACTCTACCATGGAGGCTGAACTAATTGCTTTAGCTTCAGCTAGTGAGGAAGCGAATTGGTTGAGAGATTTATTATTTCAAATTCCTTATTTTGAAAAACCAATTCCTCCTATTTTAATTCATTGTGATAGCACCGCTACAATTGGTAGAGCTCAAAACCGTTATTATAATGGTAAATCCAGACCTATAAGGAGAAAACACAGTAATGTAAGATCATATTTGACAAATGGTACCATTAATATTGATTATGTCAAATCTGGTGATAATCTTGCAGATCCACTAACTAAGGCCTTAGCAAGAGAAAAGGTCTGGAGTACATCGAGGGGGATGGGATTGAAGCCTATAAATTCATAGTCATATATGAGGAAACCCAACCTGGGGACTAGAGATCCTATAACCAGGTTCAATGGGAAAAACGAATCATATGATGATTTTTTGTGAAATGCACTTTCTTTTTCCCTCCCTATGATGTGAGTGCATATTTACCTGTAATAGTTTGTGAAGGTTGAGTTTAAAAACTCTTAATGAAATTCTGTAGCTCGTATGAGTGGGGTGTTAACTTACAGGAGCACCCTCGACAGATTTCACCTATGTGAGTGTGGAAGTAGGCCGCTTCCTATGAGAATCAGGCTTATTCTCAAAAATACTCATGAAACCGGGATAGCACAAGGCCGTAAGGTGCTGGCTATAAAGCTCATGATAACACCTTGATTATTATGTGTAAGCAGAGACTTTTTATTTCCCTTAAGCAGTCATAGTTCAAGTCTGAGACCACTACGACTCTGGAGTAAAAATTATTGTTTTACTAAGTGGAGGTTCAATGCAGAGCACACCTTCATTACGCATAGTAGTCTTCCTTCAACTGTTAAACTCTCTTGTTCTAATATTAAAATGAGTGGGGGATTGTTGGGTTAAGAGCATTTTAATATTATTATTTTGATTTATATTAAAGTGCATCTTTTCCATGCCAAAATGTGCATCCTAAAATGTCTAAGTGTGATTGTAAGTGGGAGGCATTATATGCCATTATTCCTTTGCATTTAGTAGTTTAGGCTACAATATATTTTGGCAGTTTTTGATCAATACATGAATGACATTTAGTGGAGTCATTTGCTCATATTGAATTGCTGCCGGTGGTTATTTTGTTGTTACAATTCCCACGACTTATTGTGGAAGACTATGGCTTTTATTTACCATTAAACAATTGTAACATCCATCTTATTCTTTATTCTCCCATAATTCCACCTCTTCAAGCTTTGTAACTCTTGTAACCTCTATCACCATTTATCTTCTCCCATTTATTCTTCTTATTCAATACTAGGTGAATATCTCACCTATAAATAGAGGTGGTCATGCATATTTGTTGAGTACAAGAAAATATAGAGGGCAAAAGAGTTAGTTAAAAAAGAGAGTTTTATTAGTTGAAGGAAGGTGTTCTTGTGTTGGAGCTTTGGACTCAACTCTTGTCCAGAGTTTGTTGAGTTATACTTTGTGTGTAGGCTGTTGTATCCTGGAGGGGACAAGTCAAGAAGACTACTGCTGGATCGGTGAAAACATTTGCTGCAGTGGGCTTGAATCTCCTTAAAGAGAGCGAGATATCCGCGCCTCAGCCAAGAAGATAATTTATTTTCTTTGTAATTTTTTCAATTGTAATTGCTATTGTTATTGTAATTTTCGCCAACATCTTCTATTAGCATGGTGGCTGTGAAAAGGTCTAATTGTTTCTATCAACATGGTCACCATGCTGCTTGCAATGTTTCAAGCATTCCATACATGATCATGTTTGGAGTGATTGAAATTATCTTGTCACAAATCCCATATTTTGATCAGATCTCGTGGCTTTCGATCGTGGCTGCTGTTATGTCCTTCACTTACTCTACCATTGGTCTTGGTTTAGGAGTTGCCCAAGTTGCAGAAACAGGAAAAATACAAGGAAGTCTAACTGGGATTAGCATTGGAAGTGAAGTAACTGTAATGCAGAAGATTTGGAAAAGTTTTCAAGCTCTTGGAGCTATAGCTTTTGCTTATTCTTACTCCCTTATCCTTATTGAGATTCAGGATACTCTCAAATCACCACCAGTAGAAGCAAAGACAATGAAGAAGGCAACACTAATAAGTGTGGCAGTAACAACTGTTTTCTTCATGCTCTGTGGCTGCTTTGGCTATGCAGCATTTGGAGACAAATCCCCTGGAAACCTACTAACTGGATTTGGATTCTACAATCCCTATTGGCTTCTGGACATCGCAAACGTGGCCATCGTTGTACACCTAGTGGGTGCATACCAAGTTTTCTGCCAACCCCTTTTCGCCTTTGTTGAAAAGACAGCAGCTGAATGGTACCCTGACAGCAAAATCATCACGGAAGACATCGATGTCCCAATCCCCAGCTGTAAGCCCTTCAAGCTCAACCTTTTCCGTCTAGTTTGGAGGACGATTTTCGTGATCATCACCACTGTCATTTCTATGCTGATGCCATTCTTTAATGACGTTGTTGGCATTCTTGGAGCCTTTGGATTTTGGCCACTTACAGTCTACTTCCCAGTAAAAATGTACATTGTGCAGAAGAATATTCCCAAATGGAGTGGAAGGTGGATTGGCCTTCAACTACTTAGTGGTGTTTGCCTTGTTATCTCAATTGCTGCAGCTGCTGGTTCTTTTGCTGGAGTTGTTTCTGATTTACAAGTTTACCGGCCTTTCAAGACACCTAATTAAACTGAATGACAACAAATTCATCTGCCGCATTATTGATGTCATTAAAGGAAAAACAAGGCCTGAAGAGGTGCTGACGAGACAGTTGTTATTATTGTGTGGGTTTTAATTTGTTTTTTTTAGTTCCATAACAAGAAAAAAAGGCAGGTCCTTGCATATGTATTATCATCAACAGAATATCAATAGTATACATACATTTAATAGATACATTAAATTCTCAATGTTGTTTCAAATATTTAGAGAGGGACAGAAACGAATGAACTTGAGGTACTTAAGGAAAACATATTCCTTGTACTAATAGTTGCCTAAACCTTCCTGCCATTATCACGAGCCTACGATATAAGCTGGCTAAACATGTAGTTAATAAGCAATCTCCAACTCTATAATAAACATCTTTTTTCTCAACCAAGAAAAATAACTAGTTTTTTTCTTTGTTTTTCCCCTTTGTTTGGTGTATTGCAAAAGCTAAGGTAAAGATAATAAACCGGCTGATTCTATAAACTCCCCAAGTACAATGTCTCTCAGTAGTTCATAGTTGAATTTCAACCAAAACTAATTCAGTAGGAAACAATAAACTTTAAGGACTTCAAAAATTAGTATAAGATGATTAGAAGCAAATTACCAGTAACAGCTTACACGCCTTAACAGAAGTAGATAGTCCTCCTTCAGACATTGCTCTCTATTTCACAAGCTATCTTATGGCTGCAGAGGAAAGGACTCCTATCCTGCTCGGGCTAGTTGGTTTTTCCACATCTTCAAATCCTCATCTTCACTGGATGTGTCTCATAAAACAAAAAAAACGCAGAGAAAAAAGGAACTCGCAGTAACAAGAAAATGGAACAGAGAAGAATGTTATCACGGGAACTCTCTGTTTTCAGCAATACACAGAGCACTAATTAAATAAAGTAAGCACTAACTTCAACTCCTAAAATAACTCTTAACAACTAAGACTCCTATCTGATATCATTCCTAAAAAACAGGAACTGATTTATTGATCCAGTAAACAAAATACAGAAGTAAAACAGTAAAAGAAAAAACACGATGCACTAATTTTTAATACTCCCCCTTAGTGCATTGTATTGTTACGGTCAATAACTCCAAGAGCAACTCTGAAATATTCAAACTTAGGCTTTATCAAGGCCTTTGTAAATATGTCCGCGACTTGCTCATTTGTAGAAATTCCTTTCAGAACATTTTCTTGCTCCAGCACTTTCTCTCGAATGTAGTGATGACGAACCTCTATGTGCTTCGTCCGACCATGAAAAATTAGATTCGATGCAAGCTTGATAGCACTTTCATTATCACATCTAATTTGAACAGCATAATCAACTTTGCACAACATCTCTCCTATTAATCTCTTCAACC
Organism: Jaltomata sinuosa; assembly: GCA_003996215.1. NCBI lineage: Eukaryota > Viridiplantae > Streptophyta > Magnoliopsida > Solanales > Solanaceae > Jaltomata > Jaltomata sinuosa. Next base: position 43,867 of record QJPP01005249.1, read on the forward strand.
ACATACATTCTTGCGCAGCCATAGTTGCGGCTACATACTCAGCTTCAGTGCTAGACAATGTTACCACTGGTTGCTTCTTGCTGCACCAAGATACCATAGCTGAACCAGTGTTGAAGCAATAGCCTGAAGTTGAATGTCTATCATTTGCATCTCCAGCCCAATCCGTATCGGCAAATCCATTAAGCACGAAATTTTCATGTCTTCTGTACATAAGACCATGATCAAGTGACCCCTTCACATAACGAAGAATTCTCCTTGCTGCATCAAGGTGTGAGATTCTTGGACATTGCATGAACTGAGAAACAATTCCAACAGAATAAGCAATCTCCGGTCTTGTGATAGTTAAATAAATCAAACTACCAACAAGTTGCTGAAAAATTTTGGCATCTTTTAATGGCTTTCCTTCCGTTGAATATTTGCTTTAGAATTCAAATTTATTTTACTGCAGTAACTTTATTAAGTTAGATTTAGTCAACTAGTTAGAACTAGTATTTGAGAGTTAATTTCTATTATTTGTTATGTAGTTTTGAATCATAGGAGTAGTTATCTCTTTTTTAGTTAAGTGTTAGTCTTTAAATAGTCTTTTATCAGTCAATAAGAACAACAAAGTCTTATTCCTTAACTTTTCTTCCTCTGTTATTTTTTCTGCATTTCTTTTCTTTCAAAAACCAACACCTTCATCTTTCGCCAGCTTGAGATGTGGTTCCATTGGAGTGGCTTTTTCTTTCGACTCCCCCATGCCAAAACGCTGCAGCAATTTCCTTGCGTATGTTTTTTGAGAAACAAAATATCCTTGATCTGTTTTTTCAATTTCCAGACCAAGAAAACAGCTCACTTCCCCCAATTCTTCATCTCAAATCGAACGGAGAGATCATTTTTCAACATAGAAATTGCAGCTTCATTATTTCCAGTAATGATCATGTCATCCACATATAACAAGACCATCAGGTGCACATTTGATTCTAATTTAATGAATAGACTAGAATCTGCATCGGAAACTTTAAGGCCACAAAAAATAAAGTATTGGGCAACTTTACCATACCAAGCACGTGGTGCTTGTTTAAGGCCGTACAACGCTTTCTTTAATCGGCAAACATGGTGAGGATATTGCATAGAGACATATCCTTTTGGCTGCTCCATAAACACTTCACGATCCAATTCTCCATAAAGAAAAGCGTTCTTTACATCAAGCTGCCACAACTTCCAACTCTTAGATGCTGCAAGAGAAAAAATGGTTCTTACCGTTACCATTTTTGCAACTGGACTGAATGTTTCCTCATAATCCAGTCCATAACTTTGGGAAAAACCACGTGCGACAAGCCGAGCTTTGTATTTATCGACAACCCCATCTGAGTTTTTCTTCACACGATAAACCCATTTGCAAGTGATAAGCTCACAATTCTCTGGCTTCGACACCAACTCCCACGTCTGATTTTTGTTCAAAGCGTCAATTTCTTCTTGCATAGCTGCTTCCCACTCTGGATGACCTTTGGCTTCTTCAAAGCTTACTGGTTCATCCAATACTCCTGTAAAGAAGCATGAAGTAATTGAGCAGTTGTTCAAGTGCACCTTATAATCTTTGAAGTAACTTGGTTGTCTTCTCTCCCTTGTTGACCTCCTCTCGATTTGCTGTTCAACACCATCTGAATTGGAGCTTTCATCATTATTTGAAGCCTGCAAGTTGCTCTCTGCAATCTGCTCCAAAAGCTCTTGATTAACATCAAGAATGGTTTCTTGATTGTTAGTTTTCTGGGCAGAATGGTATGATGATATTTCATCAAACACAACATCTCTGGAAGTGACAAATTTCTTGGTTTCGGGATCCATACACCTCCACCCTTTTCTATATGAATCATAGCCAACAAAGACACACTTTTTCGCTTTCGGGTCAAATTTGGTTCGATTAGATTTTGGAATATGAACATAACAAGTTGAACCAAATACCCGAAAATAATTTACATTTGGCTTTCCATGATATAGAATTTGAAAAGGGGATTTTTCTTTACCTGGCCATGGAGGCAAACGATTTATCACATGACATGCGCATTGAATAGCTTCAGCCCAAAGCTCTCGAGGGAGATTTTTATCATGCAACCAGGAAAGGCTCGTAGAGACCAGATGAGCTATTTTCCTTTCAGAAACACCATTCTGTTGAGGGGTATTAGGACATGTCATTTGCCTTGAAATAACATTGTTATCGCAGTATTTGAAGAATTCATCAGACATATATTCGCCTCCATTGTCGCTACGCAAGCATTTAACTTTTACCCCAAAATCTTTCTCCACAGCAGTTTTAAATTCAGCAAATTTAGACAAGGCTTCACTCTTCTCTTTCAAGAACTTCACCCATGTATATCTTGAAAAATCATCTACAAGAACCATGACATAGCTAAAACCACTAGAACTTGCTGTTTTTGTTGGTCCCATCAAGTCTGTATGAACCAGATCAAACATAGTGGATCTGCGATTTGATGATCTTTGAAATGAAAGACGATGTGATTTTCCAAATTGACAGCCTTGGCAAACTACATCGTCATGAATATTTTATAGAGCTGGTATACCATCCACCAGTCTCTTTGAACAGATTTGCCGCAACAATTGGTATCCCAAGTGTCCTAGTCGAGCATGCCAAATTGTTGCGCTATCTATTTGACTTGTCTTCTTCACATAGGCTTCTCCTACTGCCATGACAATAACGAACCTTTCTTTTCACCAATAAGAACAACATCAGCAGATATATTCTTTACATTATCAAGAACCTTCACATCATTTGAACCAAACAAAATGTATTTTCCAGAATCGGTAATTTGAGAAACTGAAACTAAGTTTCTCTTCAAACCTGGATCATGAAATACATCGTTCAACTTGACAGCCCGTGTATCTCCAACGTCAATCTTCAAGACTCTTTCATTTGCTACTGGATATGTCGAGTTATCCGCTGTAACAACAACTCGCTCTCTGTTATGTTGACGCAACTCTGAAAGAAGAGAATCATTTCCGGTTACATGATGAGAGCAACCAGAAACAATGATCCATTCTTGTTCGCAGTTATCATTGTTGTAGAGAGCTTGAACTGCATCATCATTCCTCCGTTCAGTTACTTCTACAGTGAAGCACTGCTCCCATTTGAGTTGCTCGTTTCCATCATTTTCACTTGCAACATTTGCATTTGAGATCTTTACTCTACAATTTTTCTTGATGTGACCAATTTTACCACATCTGTAGCACTTTCTATTATCAAAGTTGCCACCAGTAGCTTTTTCACCATTTGAGCCTTTTTCATTGTTCCTGCTCCCCATGATGTGATTTTCTTTCTAGTTTTATCCTTAGAGAAAAGAACTGCATCTGGTTCAAGATTCTTAGCCATTTGTTTAGCTAAAGCTTCTTGATTAGAAAGCATGTTCTCCAATTCTTCAACAGATGGTTGCTGCGGCCATCCTTGAACGGAAGTGACAAAAGGACCATACTCCTTTTTCAATCCATGAATAAGATAGCGTCGTAGGCGCGACTCGCTAATCTTCTCTTCCGGATCAATCTCAGAAATTTCAGCACATATACTTTTAACTCGCAAAAAGTAATCTGAAATTGACATACCTCCCTGTTGTAACATTGCCAACTCGTTCTCCAATAGTTGCAGCCTTGCTGTATTTTTCTTGGTAAACAGCCTCTCGAGCATATCCTAAACTTCTTTTATAGAGCTAACATCACGAACATGATCAATAAACTCTTTGCTGATAGAGGTCCTCAAAGCAAAGAGTGCTTTCCGCACTTGATCTTCCATTTCCTTCGTGATTCGGCATTCTCAGGAGTATTGGCTGGGATTATTGAATCAGTTCCAATAATTAAATCCCACAAATCCTGACCTTGAAGGTATGCTTCCATACACATTCTCCAATACTTGTAGTTAGTGCCTATAAGTTTTTCGACACCAAACTGTGCATTTGAACTGTTTCCCCCATTTACCGACTCCATACTGCACAAATATTTTTTTTCTCTGCAACTTTCAATCTCCTCCAACAAGACTAAACGAACTTGATAGACAAGAAGGAGGAAAGATCTATCAGATCAATGACCTTGCTCTGATACCATAAAACAAAAAAAACGCAGAGAAAAAAGGAACTCGCAGTAACAAGAAAATGGAACAGAGAAGAATGTTATTCACTGGAACTCTCTGTTTTCAGCAATACGCAGAGCACTAAATAAATAAAGTAAGCACTAACTTCAACTCCTAAAATAACTCTACCAACTAAGACTCCTATCTGATATCATTCCTAAAAAACAGGAACTGATTTATTGACCCAGTAAACAAAATACAGAAGTAAAACAGTAAAAGAAAAAACACGATGCACTAATTTTTAACATCTCAAACTTCTGATTTTGCAGATATTGGCAGCAGCTTTTACACAGATCTTACCCTACCTCAGAAGATTAGGACAGTTATGTTCCTACTTGAAGCATACTACTGACTGTGTTTTTCATCTTCACTGAATATGTTTCTCCATATGTTAAACAACCGTGATCGCGACTTAAACAAGATTCAATCAGAACCGACGTCTACCCCTTTTTTCTTCAGGAATTCCCTGGCCTCAACAATATCCTACAGAAGAAACAGCAAATGAACAATGATGACAAATGCTTCTAGTTATGTTTCCAGCAAAGTCCATCATCCTTTTCTGGACCCTTTTTCCGATTACATGATCCTTCTATTCACAATGAAATTCCCAGAAGCCTTTGTTTTCCCAGCACTATCTTGGCTAACAGAATAGTAGGCAACTATGTTGCTCGGATTGACCAAAAATGTTGCATATCCTCCACTTCTGGAGGAACGGGCACCAACCCGTCGACATTTTTGAAGAGTTCGGGCAACATAGGTAGGCAATATTTCTTGAATGAAAAGTGCAACTGTACCTCCTGTAAGAAAAGCGCCTCTTGAGGACATGTGGGAAAATTCATTAGACCAATGCCAACCATTAACAGACCATAGCAACCAAGGGACACAATGAGGTATAGAGGCAACTGCAACAACAATAGCAATAACTTAAGAATCACTGAAAAGTAAGAAACTTTAACAAAATGTCATTGCCAAAGGTAACAGAAAGATGGTAAATAAGAGCTCACCAGCCAGGTATAGCTCTCTGGAACTGTTGATGTCTGCAACAAGCCTATCCAAACAGCAGTTACTGCAAGCAATAACGTCAAAATCTTCACGATTTTTTTCATTGGATCTGCAGCGATGCGTTACTTTGATGTGAGTACTAGAAGAGACTAAAGTTTTTCATCGATTAACATAATAATAGAAGTCAACTACTGAAACATTAAGCCGACAAGCAAATAAACTTTCAGTGTGTGTTTGGCATGAAGGAAAATACGCAAGTGGTTTTCTTACATTCCCATATGAATTGCTCATATGTTTTATTTCTTGGGAGTCTGCTCCAATACCAAACTGGGAATGAGCAATTCTATGAAATTTTTTCACTTTTTTCCGGAGTTCGACTCCAGAAAACATGTTTGGCCATAAAATTATGGAAAATTCTGTTTTTACTTTTTCTAGAATTTTCAGAAATTCCAAAAACAACAAAAAGTTGTTTTCATTCCAAATTACTCACAGATTGTCACGCCCCGAGACCAGGCCCTGGACGTAACAGGCAACCCAGACCAATGAAGACCCGAGAAGACCCCTTAGCATAACATCATGAGCATATTCAATAAAACATTTACGGAAGAAAGACCCATTTGAGAAAACCATTTAAAAATATAATTTAAGAGTTTACAAGTGTTGGGAACAAAATATTTAACACAACATCTACATAGGTCTACGAAGCCTCTAACATAAAAAAGAAACATCAATACCGGGACATGACTCCGACAATACCATAACTGAAAATCAGAGTTAAAATAAAAATGTAAATCGCCTTCCGAAAGATGGAGGCTCACCACTTGTTGACATTCTCCCAAACGGTCCTAATGCTGCACAGTACCATGAGAAAAATATCTTGGAACCTACATCATGAAACGATGTAGCGTCCGAAGACGGTCAGTACGATGAGTACTGGCATGCAACCCAGGAGAAGAGATATAACAGTTTATAAAGTAAGTCATAAGAAACGTGACACAAATCATAATAGAAAACAAAATATGGGGAAAGTATTCAAAACATTTCATGAAAACCATACATTAACATTACTTCTGAACTAGATGGTATCACCGACTTCCATTTAACACCACGGGCTATGTGGGTCCGATCAACGCTCGACCGGCTAAGCCCCAACTCATGTTTGCCGTATGAATCGAGATTCAATACATTATGGCCAGCACAATCATCCTCGTAGAGGGAATAATAAGGTCGTCCAAATTTAGGATCGAACCATCCCTATGTCGGCAAAACATAGGTTTCGGGTGTTGAGACGTTTAGACTCACACCTTCTCGGTTAACCATCTAATTCTCTTTAAGCCCAAATTCTTACCAATTCAATATCATTTAAAACAATAGCAATTAACACAATTTCCGTTAGGGGCATATTCCGTTATTGGTATCGTCATACCAGGACTTGCAAGTCACCCATCTTATCAATATGGAACCCATAAGGTCTATCAACAATTCATTATGCCCATCTCATAAAATTCATATAGGAAAACAATGATCTCTTAGTCACAATTCAATTCGTTCAAACAATTCATCACAATAGCGATATCCTTCAATCCATTTCATACGTTCGTACATCATTAGTCTCATCATTTTAAAGAATTTAAATACATTTAACATAACCCTCAAAAGTTAACAATTTTATCATTAGTAAACAACTATTTCAAAATTGAGGGACGTAGAAAATCCTTTTTCCTTCCGTCAAAAGCCAAGATTTAAATAGTAAAATAATTTGTAAAAGAATAATGACTTCATGACCATAAATCTGCCCCAAAAAAAGCTTTTCATAAAAATAGAGTTTCGTATTTCAAGCAATAATCCTCCATTCTCAAGTATATTCAATAACAAAGGAAAAATTTCATAAAAAGATTTTGTAAGTTCAAGTAGGTTCTTCTTCCAAAATCATTCAACAAAATCCACTTTCAAACTTGTACAAAAATCACTTTCATAGTTAGGAAATCATTTACTAGTAGACATAGTTGAAAGAGGATTGTTCGATATACCTTTTGATGGAGAGAATTTTGAAAATCGCTTGAGTTTGACCATAGGAACCTTGAACCCTAGGCGTTCTTGTTTCTTGGAACTTTGGGGAGGAGAGGAGAGAAATTGTGTTGATAGTTATGAAATCTGAGTGTATTAGGCTATAGGAAAGGTTAAAAATTGTGGGTTGGGGTTAGGGATTATGGAAAGGACGAAAACACCCTTTTAAGAAAGTGAAAAGGGAAAAATGCAATTTTTTTTGCTGGGAAATAGGTCGGGCGCGGGGTGCCATCAATACGCCAGTTTCAGTGTTCTGAAGTTTTGTGTCTGGCGTGGGGCGCCACCATCGCGCCAGACTGATACTTACTTGATAAAATACTCATAACTTTTTACTCCAAACTCAGGTTAATGAGCGGTTGGTGGCGTTGGAAAGAAGACTCGAAAACCTTTAATTTGGTAAGTTATGGGCCATATAACTCTTTATATAATGGGAGAAATGATCATTTGAAATTGACCCTTGAATGAGCTTATACAAAAACTTAATCGGTAGAGAACCTTTTAACTTAGCTTTGTGATAAAGGTTTCTTAGGACCTTAATTCGTCTCCAACACTCTTCCTACACATAGTAATAGACCATAACATCTAGGTACAATAAAATCTTTCGGGTTCAGGTATAATTATATGCAAAAAATGATTGGAATCTTAGCTCAAAAGTTTGGGGTGTTACAATATCTCCCCCTTGGGATCATTTGTCCTCGAATGATGGTTGTAACTAGAAGGAAATTATGTACCGATTGGAAGTAAATCCTTTTGGTTTTATGGAATGAGTACTGACAAGTCTGAACTGAACATGATGCCCCTAGGCTATATGGAAATAAAATTGATCAACTCTGAACTGGATTGGTATGAGGAGCCTTATATAAGCTATGAAGAGACGGTTGAGCACGAATTATGAGTGCAAGGAACTAACATAGACATGATTGATTGCATGAGTAACATGAGTCCTCTGAATGAGAAATTCCAACATGGCCTGAGTATACTAGTCATCTGACATGGGTTCATGGACTACAAACAACATAGACTTGGAAGTAAGTCTCATTCGATCTGAAGCTGCTAGACATGAAACTTGAGTACGCTGGACATTGAGTAAGAACATAACTACTCTCACTTCATATGCTACGATTGAAAACTCTCACACTTAGCAACATCTTTCAACTACATAACCTCTTCTGAATACTACACGTCATCGCTTATGACTTGAAATTCTCATATTGGCGCATATAGCTACTAAAGTCTGCATCTAACATCTTACTTTCACCCTGTTCAATCCTAACTTGAAGGCATACGTGCTACATCTAATGTGATCCGCTCTTAGGTTTATCCTAAACTCGTTAAATTCTACCTCTAGATTCACCCTCTAAGAATACTACTTCTCCCTATCATCTTAATCAATCAAGCTCAAGCTTTTAACAAGAAGTCACTTGTCACACAATGCACTCGCCCTCAAGATTCATCATCACATCCAAGCCTATCACTATATTCCTTTTCTGGCTCTTTTGTAACTAAAACCATCAAATAATTCTCTCAAGCAGCCCCACAATCAACAATTCTCCATCTTCTACAAGGAGGCACCCTATATAGTCTCATCATACTATTACACATAACAACACATCCTCATCTCACATCTCATTCACACTTAACAACTTAGGTGGCACAATCACACCGCAACCACCACAAAAAGGGAACACCTACTACTTTCCATCTAGGCCACTACTTAGCTTCATTTACTGACATTTGCCCCCACATAAGCTAAACATTACCGAATGAATAGATTGAGAGCATGAACTGCATGACATACAAATAGTGGCCTGACTCTTGACCACAAACATGGAATATGAACCGAACATATTGAATAAGAGCATGAGCATTAGGGATACATGAATGTTATTTAATCTAGACTTATACTTACGTAACCTTGCCACGCAAGTTGAGGTCTGGGGAATCTGGTGCGACGAGCATGGTTACTTCATATTCTGAACACCCAAGACGTGGACTGAGGGTTGTTCTAAGCATAGACATGCCATCACCGTCCATAACCATCAAGGGTGGATGTACACAAGGCTTAGAGAAAGGAAATCAAAAGCACTAATCATTCAAGAAGTCTGATATGAGTGTGTACATGATGTAGCATGATTTCAATAGTCATTTTGGGCATATCTTGAAACTTGAGTTTATATGACTAAGCATAGCGCGAGACATGGATTCATGGATCATGAGCATTGTAACATAGACTTTGGATCCCTGGAACCATAGAGAAATATTTACACTGCTGGGAAACGCTATTGCTTCCATTTCAAATGACAGAGCATTGGCAAGAGTCTACATAGAAAATTCGGTCCTCGGGCATAGGCATGATTCAAAGGCATAATACATGGGTAGAGTGCCCTCTTAAGCTGAAGTATAAGGAATATTCTAGGATAAGAATAGGTCACTTTGGCATGCATCGTAACTCCCTTTTGAAACTCATCACCACTAGAAACTCAAGACTTTCCTTGGTTCACCACTTCATTATCTCCCCCTTAGCACAAAGGTTACTACCCTAGGCTTGCATACCTATTTCATAAAAATATCTATAAGTACAACACCGGCACTGAAGGGTATCACTATACACATGAATGCCAATCTCATCCAGATATTACATTTGGAAAGATACCAACTCCTTTCTGGGCCATTACCTCCAGAGATTCTATTCTTAACTTACGCTAACCTCTATAGCCGAAGAATTAACACTTTGGTCCCTTGGGCACACACATCCATGGTCTCTAGCACTTGAAAATCTATTTCCACTCCTTAGTCTACTAGCATTTATCTAATCTCATATCCGCCCAATTCAACAAAATTTTAAAATTATACTGAGAGACTCAACAATGACCCTTCTAGATCTATAATTCAATTCCAACGAACACCAAATATTAACTACTAATCCTCCTCCATATGAAGCAACTCAAGAACACTAATCGGGAAAACCTATCACTCTTAACAACATAAAACCCCATCTAACCTCATATTACCTTCGATACAATTCATTCTTATACACTTAGGGCTCTTATTCCTCTAATGACTTAGCCACAATTCATTGCTTCAACACTAGTTCTCATGCATATATCATGCTTACACATTCAAACCTACCTTATGTTATCAACCTAAGCCCTCTCACGCACCATGTCAAGCCTATTAGATCAGTCTCATAAAAGTAATATTTTCATCTACAACTATCATTCTTTCTACCTCGACGACCATCCACAACTCAAACTTAGTGTCTAGCACTAGGTAAGGTTAACATCAAAACCTAGCATGCTATTCAGGCTTACAGCTATCAAATAGAAATCAAGGAACACTAATTCACCAAAATTATGACAAAGTGATTGATCTCAATTCCTTCTTAAACATAATTTATGGATTACAAGCACAACCTCCTTCACCCCATGGCTACTGCACCTTAATATTCATGACACATCTTTTCACCTACTATATTGGCTTACAACTACTAGTTAAATTCAAGACAATGTCTACTAAAATCACATGATAAGGATAGTCGATCTTAATCTTACACTATAACCCATTACATCCCATTAGCACGCTATTCTTTTCTCATATCACATCTACTTACCCACTCATACATTTAAACTATCTTCAAAGTTCTATAAACATCACTAAGTCTCCCTCTTCAAATTTTCCCAAATTGAAGCCTAAATTTACAAACTCATAATCACTCTATCCTGACGTCCACAACTTATAATTTGTCTATACTACTACAATAGCAAGTCACCATAAGCGCCTTTCCTATTTTGAATAATTAAAAAGAACATCTTAACTAACCACTCTACTTTTATCAATTCCCATAAAATCTGCTAATCTTGCTAAACTGAAACCCACACCATACGGGTATACCACCTCTATCACTTAATTAGTGAGTTCAACACTCTAGCTACATTTTTCTATCTCTTACAACCCTGACTCTCTGGCTCTTAAACTCATGACTCCATATTTCTCTGGCCTTGAGATTATCCTACTACTCATCTCATCACACCCTAATTTATACTTTCTCTTAGGTGAAAATACTATCCCAACACTCGTATACATACCTTTTCCCCCTTAAGCGTGACAGCTACAACAAAGTTTTGAAAGGGTCTGAAAACACGATTGACCTTGGCTCAAATGCATGATTCATGAAGATAGGGGTTTTCACTTGGAATTATAGACTTTGGTGCACTAATGGACTCCTCTCAAGTCCTTGTGCAGTTTCATAACTTTTTGGATGACTCAACCAGACAGGATTACATCGTAAGGAGTTTGAGCTTTGTACTTTTATCACCTCGAAAATAAGGCGTAGTTAGCAGAGTAGAAATCCGGATAGGTTTCTTATGGACAACACTTTTGCACGATCTGAAGTATAAAAGAATGGAAAATATTTTCTAAATGCCCTGTAGCCTCCTCATTATAAGTGTGGTGCACAACACACCCATAAGCAAGACTCTACTGGACACGGCTTCGTAGACACCCTGGACCATGAACCGTGCTCTGATACCAAGTTTGTCACGCCCCGAGACCAGGCCCTGGACGTAACAGGCAACCCAGACCAATGAAGGCCCGAGAAGACCCCTTAGCATAACATCATGAGCATATTCAATAAAATATTTACGGAAGAAAGACCCATTTGAGAAAACCATTTAAAAATATAATTTAAGAGTTTACAAGTGTTGGGAACAAAACATTTAACACAATATCTACATAGGTCTACGAAGCCTCTAACATAAGAATGAAATATCAATACCGGGACATGACCCCGACAATACCATAACTGAAAATCAGAGTTAAAATAAAAATGTAAATCGCCTTCCGAAAGATGGAGGCTCACCACTTGTTGACATTCTCCCAAACGGTCATAATGCTGCACAGTACCATGAGAAAAATATCTTGGAACCTACATCATAAATGATGTAGCGTCCGAGAATGGTCAGTACGATGAGTACTGGCACGCAACCCAGGAGAAGGGATATAACAGTATATAAAGTAAGTCATAAGAAACGTGACACAAATCATAATAGAAAACAAAATATGGGGAAAGTATTCAAAACATTTCATGAAAACCATACATTAACATTACTTCTGAACTAGATGGTATCACCGACTTCCATTTAACACCACGGGCTATGTGGGTTCGATTAATGCTCGACCGGCTAAACCCCAACTCATGTTTGCCGCATGAGTCAAGATTCAATACATTATGGCCAGCACAATCATCCTCGTAGAGGGAATAATAAGGTCATCCAAATTTAGGATCGAACCATCCCTATGTCGGCAAAACATAGGTTTCGGGTGTTGAGACGTTTAGACTCACACCTTCTCGGTTAACCATCTAATTCTCTTTAAGCCCAAATTCTTACCAATTCAATATCATTTAAAACAATAGCAATTAACACAATTTCCGTTAGGGGCATATTCCATTATTGGTATCGTCATACCAGGACTTGCAAGTCACCCATCTTATCAATATGGAACCCATAAGGTCTATCAACAATTCATTATGCCCATCTCATAAAATTCATATAGGAAAACAATGATCTCTTAGTCACAATTCAATTCGTTCAAACAATTCATCACAATAGCGATATCCTTCAATCCATTTCATACGTTCGTACATCATTAGTCTCATCATTTTAAAGAATTTAAATATATTTAACATAACCCTCAAAAGTTAACAATTTTATCATTAGTAAACAACTATTTCAAAATTGAGGGACGTAGAAAATTCTTTTTCCTTCCGTCAAAAGCCAAGACTAAAATAGTAAAATAATTTGTAAAAGAATAATGACTTCATGACCATAAATCTGCCGCAAAAAAAGCTTTTCATAAAAATAGAGCTTCGTATTTCAAGCAATAATCCTCCATTCTCAAGTATATTCAATAACAAAGGAGAAATTTCATAAAAAGATTTTGTAAGTTCAAGTAGGTTCTTCTTCCAAAATCATTCAACAAAATCCACTTTCAAACTTGTACAAAAATCACGTTCATAGTTAGGAAATCATTTACTAGTAGACATAGTTGAAAGAGGATTGTTCAACATACCTTTTGATGGAGAGAATTTTGAAAATCGCTTGAGTTTGACCATAGGAACCTTGAACCCTAGGCGTTCTTGTTTCTTGGAACTTTGGGGAGGAGAGGAGAGAAATTATGTTGATAGTTATGAAATCTGAGTGTATTAGGCTATAGGAAAGGTTAAAAGTCGTGGGTTGGGGTTAGGGATTATGGAAAGGACGAAAACACCCTTTTAAGAACGTGAAAAGGGCAAAAATGCAAATTTTTTTTGCTGGGAAACAGGTCGGACGCGGGGCGCCATCAATGCGCCAGTTTCAGCGTTCTGAAGTTTTGTGTCTGGCGTGGGGCGCCACCATCGCGCCAGACTGATACTTACTTGATAAAATACACATAACTTTTTACTCCGAACTCAGATTAATGAGCGGTTGGTGGCGTTGGAAAGAAGACTCGAAAACCTTTAATTTGGTAGGTCATGGGCCATATAACTCTTTGTATAATGGGATAAATGATCATTTGAAATTGACCCTTGAATGAGCTTATACAAAAACTTAATCGGTAGAGAACCTTTTAACTTAGCTTTGTGATAAAGGTTTCTTAGGACCTTAATTCGCCTCCAACACTCTTCCTACACATAGTAATAGACCATAACATCTAGGTACAATAAAATCTTTCAGGTTCAGGTATAATTATATGCAAAAAATGATTGGAATCTTAGCTCAAAAGTTTGGGTGTTACACAGATATTCAAAAACAACTCTAATTTATTTCACGGCCACACACAACTTCAATTTCCAAATATCATTTTTCACTTTGAAATCAAAAACTACTTTTTTTTTTCTATTTTCACAATTGAACATGGCCAAAAGCCTACACTATATGAGCAAGATATGGGAAATGTAAAATAAGAGGGGAATCCAAAGTGAAAATATTGGTGTTTAACCTATCAATGAAGCAAATCTACGTTGGAATACTTGTCAATTGACATATCAATCTGATGCTTCACCTATCAATCAATCCAGCAAAATCCAAATGACACTACATCTCACTCTATAACTTAGCTTCGAAAAAAATGAAAAAGCAAAACTCCTCAATCGCACCCAAGGGTGTGACCTGTGGTGTTATGAATGGGCCGAGACCCGTATTAGCAAAGAATCCCAATACCACATTAAGTGGTTATGTGTGGGATCCGGGTTTATGGGAATATTGTTGAGAAAAGCCTGGTTCCTCTCATCTCCATTCTTAGTCTCTGTATCTCCTCATCCCCTTCTACTCTATGTTACAATTCTACCTTAGTTGATGATACATTTCCATTGTAATAGCTAGCTTGAGCTTTTAATCAAATGAATTAGTTCTCTATTGTTGAGCATTTAAGTGTTCACTTCATGTGGGTTAATGAATTATGAGGTCTCAGGTTCAAATTCCAGCTGAGACAAAAAAACATTAGGTGATTCTTCTCATTTGTTCTAGCCTTGGTAGACAGAGTTACTTCGTACCTGTTGCTAGTGAGAGGTGGTAGGTATCACATGAATTTAGTCAAGATGCGCGTAAACTGATCAGGACACCACAATCATTAAAAATAAAAATAAAAAAAACTCCTCAATCACTTTTTGCTCACACATTTTCAACTAAGCTACATCTCATTTGACATACAAAGTATTCAAGAAGAAAAACAAAGCACATAATCAATTCCAATTTTCTATCAAAAAAGAAAGCTTTTTTCAAATACTTTCTATTTTCATGGCCAAACGCCCCAAGAATGACATAAATTTTATTTTACTCTTAAAGAAACCCCCAAAGAATTTAACCGTTCATCTAACCCCCTTCTTCATGAAAGTTAGTTAAGCTTTTTTTTCTCCTAGAAAGCAACACTGACATCAATATTCATCCACATAAGATTGCTTCTTGCACAAAGGTTCTTTGTATGGTAGACCAATTGATATCACATTTTGTAACACCCCAGAATTTAGACCAGCTTTAAAAACCCAGAACTTAGCAAAACTTAAGAAAATCCCATCCCCAGTCAAGCCCCACGGGCTGACCCACGGGCGTCGTGGACACGACGGCCCATCAGGGGTCCCCGTGAGAAAGGGCCAGGGACATAGTCCAAGCCAGCTCCAGCCAAACGGATGACCCGACGGGCCATCGGGCAGCCCGTGAGGAGGAGCCGGCGCCCTAGCGTCCTCCTTGCCCCAACGGACAAATCGCCACGGGCGTCGCCGACGCGATGGGCTGTGTGTCTGCCCGTGGGAATGGTCTAGAGGGCCATCCAGGTCTTCCCCATCCCGACACCCTGGCCGACGGGCCGTCACAGGTCCGACGCCCGTCCAGCTGTGAGTTTTTCTGAAATTTTTAGTTTAAGTTGGGGGCATTCTGGTCTTTTCCCAATTCTTTTAACTCTGATCTTAAGTCGTTTTGAGAGTAATTAAAGGTTTTTTAACTCTATTTTCCCTCATTACTCCTAAATCATTCGACACTTAGCGACATCAGACAAAAACAATGCGCTTTCTCTCAAGAACAAAGCAGAGGGTTTCCTCCAAGTTTCTCCCCAAATCCAAAGGTTCAACCATAGAATATTCCTCTATGTATGTGAGAATTCAGTAAGGGCTTAGTTCGCCCTTATGCCCAAAACCCTCAGACTCTTTCGTTGATTTTCATGAACTTAGAAACTAGGGTTCTTGTCTTTTTATGCAGATTGATTTAGAAATTCATGCTCATGATTTACCTATGATTTTCATACTATTTTAATGACAGATACTGCTTTTTATTGAATTGCTTAAACTTTCCCAGAGTTTTGGGAAAATCAAGGACTTAGCCCTAAATTATAACATTTTTCTAAAAGTGTTAGCTTTCTTCAAAATTCGACCTAGATCATCAATATGAGCTTTAAAAGAAATCAGAATTTAGTGAGTTTTAGTCTACTACAGCATTTCAGAAAAACAGAGATTTTAGACTAGTCTAGTCCTGACTCAGAAACTCAAGATTCCAGTTTTAAAAGGAGCTGTTAGTGTTCAGTTTGGGAGTAGTGTTTAGCACCGAGTTGAACCAGGGTTCAGCGTACCCTTAGGTCCCAGAACTACATGCCAACGTAGGTTTATAAGTCCCCTCTGTTGGGCACCAGATTTAGTGATCATGCCACAGTCATGCCTTTATACCCTGGCAAGGTATATTGGGTCCTTTCGATGGGGCGTATACATCGGATTCCACATTTAGCTCACGTGATTTATGTCGATTAATAGGCTCTCCCACAGTATTAGTCTAATAAAGTACCTCAGGCCCTCAGCTTATACTTGTTATCACATTTTTAGTATGTCTTCATATTACTTTTGCAGTTCAGTTCTTTTATGCATGACTATGTTTTGGGCCTATGTACTACAATATAGATCAGTCTTACAGCTTTTTAGTATTTTAGCATGTTTACATATTCAGTCAGCTTTGCATATCCCTCATGCTCAGTACATACAAAGTACTGACGCATACTCTATATGTTGCATCCTATCATGATGCAGGTTCAAGTTCTCACATTCAGCCTCGTGATTCCGCAGTGCCACCTCAACAGTAGTCAGTGGTGAGTCCTCATCATCCGAGGACATATTTTTCACATGCTTTTTGAGTTAGATAGTTTGTCCTTATCTTCAGTATTTGGAGTTAGCTGGGGGCTTGTCCCAGCAGCTCATCAGTATTAGAGGCTTTCATACATAGAGTCAGACTTCAGCATATGTAGTTCAGTTGATTTTCAGACAGACTAACATTTCAGATATTTTAGAATCGTTATTCCTTTCATCTATGCTTTCATCAATTATGCTTCCGTTGATTTAGAATTATTTCAGTATGCTTGTGATATGCTAGTTTCAGGGTTAGCTTGGAGTTACTTGTGACCCTAGGTCCCATGTTACGTCTAGGGGCTAGCCTCGGGGCGTGACACATTTTTTAAAGTAACAATATAATAAAAATAATAATAATAATGACAACAACAACAATAACAACAACAATAATAATAATAAATAATAATAATAATAATAATAATAGTGAAGTATTAATTTATTAAAAGAAAGCAAAGGGATTAGTTTTAAAGCGAAAGTGATGTCACTTAAGGTCATGTTCGTTTGGTTAAAAAATTTGAAAAACATTTTCCCTAGGAAAACAAGTTCTTTCAAAACAAGGAAAATGACTTCCTTAATCAAAGTAGGGAAAATAAATTCCAATTTTTATACCACTCTTTTTATACCACTCTTAATATCACACCTCCCCCTCCCCCTCCCCCCCAAAAAAGATTAATTTCTTATCTGATCCTTTCCCCTCCCCCACCTCCCTACCACTCCCCTCCCCCCTCCCCCTTCCCAAAAGAGAGTTTTAATTTATTTTTTTGAAAAAAGTTCAATTTTTTTCTTACCCCAACCCACCTCCTACCAGCAACCCCCCCCCCCCCTCTAAAAGAATATTTTTTAAAAAAAATTAATTTTTTTTTATTTAAAAAAATTTCTTATCTCATCCCCCTTACTCTATTTGTCCTCATTTTTTTGTTTTAAATATATACAAATGTTTTTAGAAAAAAAAATTCTACTTGCGTACCGAACAAAAGAAAATAAGTACGAAACAACTTATTGAAAAATATTTTCCATGGAAAACATTTTCCTCCATACCGAACACACCCTTAAAGAGAATAATTTATTTTTCTTAGCAAAGACTTCAACATATTGTGTTATTGTCAGCTAAACAACTTATTTGCTTGCTGGATTGGGTTTTCACCCAACACTGCATCTATACTAGGATTATGTATGATTCTAATTGCCACGTATCTACGTTCATACCCATGCACACACAGACACACTCATATACTTCCTTCATTTTAATTTATTTGGCTTATTTTGACTTGACACGAAATTTAAGAAGAAAAAAAAATAAAAAATCTTATGGTATTAAATTAAAAATATGTCTATTGTACCAAAATGTTTTTAACCTTGTGATGTTAAACATGTCATGTGGAAAGTTGAAACTAAGAAGTTGCTAAAAAGGAGGAAGAGTCATTCTTTTTTAAACGGACTAAAAAGGAAAATAGGTCAAACAAATTGCAATGGAGGAATATATTATTTTAAAAAAAAAACAATTTGGTGCACAAAACATTTCGCATTCATATAAGATCCGTGGATGAAGTAAGGTAGATAGTCTATACCTTACTGTAAGCATTAATGGTTCCTTCCATGATTTGAACTCATGACCTATAAATCGCACGAAATTAGCTTTATCATTGCTCCAAGGCAGACTCATATATTACTATTCCTATATGATACCTCCTATGTCCCAATTTATGTGGCACGATTTGAATTTCGAGAGTCAAATAATTTAGTTTTGATCGTGAATCTGAGCATGGAATTTTTAATTTTTTTAAATGAAATTTACATATTTGAAATACGTAAAATGTACTATAAGTCATAATAACTGATAATTCAAAATATTTAAAAGATATATGAAAAAATTATGATCAAAGAAAGACTTGTTTGAATCTCAAAATCCGAAAGGTGCCACATAAATTCATGGGCGACTCTACCCTTTGAAAAAAAGGCAACCGCCTTAGGCTCCCAAATTTGAGGGGCCTTATTTTTTTTAGTAATAATAAATTATAGATTTTTTATAAAAAAAAATATTAAATACTATTTGTAAAAAAAAATAAACTTTAACTATAAAAGAAAAAAATATTAGAAGAAGTTTGATATATCTAAAGTATTATGTTTCAAAAAAAAATTAAATACATTAATTATAGGGAAAACTACATAAATAATCAAACATCCTTACCCTAATTACTAAATATCCCACTACTTTAAAATAATTACATTTATCTCAATAAGTTGTAATTACATATTATTAAATGTGTATCCACCACAATCCCTTAAAAAGTGTCGAATATCACCCAAACTGTATGCAAAGATAACCATTTTTCTCTCTCTCAAATTTTTTCCCCAAATCACGCCTTCAAGCCAGGAATCCAACTTCTACACGATCTTCCTTCAGTTTTCAAAAAAAAAATGGCGCTGCTGGATCAAAAACTTCCATATTTGTCAAACAATACATGTATCCAACGCTAACTGTGATTAGCGTGTATCCTAGACTAATGTTACTTATTGTTGAGATCTTGTTAACATGTATCTAATCATCTGGGTTAACTTGGGGGATTTTGTTATCTGGTTTTGGGGTTTGTTGATTAGGTGTATCCTCAACTTATCTCTCTGAGTTGTAAATGTGTATCTTTTGTTAATTTAAAGTTTTACATCAAAATAATGTAACACGTATCCAGGGATAATAGTGTAAGTTAATCTAATGTTACATGTATCCAGGGTTAATTCATGTTAACGTGTATCCAATACTAATGCTACCTGTTTGTATCCAATCATCTGGGTTAACTTGGGGGGGTTTGTTATCTGATTTTGGGGTTTGTTAATTAGGTGTATCCTCAACTTGTTACCATGTATCCTGGGTTATTTTTCCATGTATCCAAGTATACCTATATCTCTCTGAGTTGTAAATGTGTATCTTTTGTTAATTTAAAGTTCACATCAAAACAATGTAACACGTATCTAGGGATAATAGTGTAAGCTAATCTAATGTTACATGTATCTAGGGTTAATTTATGTTAATGTGTATCCAATACTAATGCTACCAGCTTTTTGATATGTTGGTAACATGTATCCTTAATACAGTATGTTTGTTATCTTCAAACCCAACCCATTTACATAGTTCTTAAACTCAGTTTCATTTACCATATCATTCAACTCACTCCAGTACAGTACACAAGGCAACAAATGCCTCAAAAACAGCTGCGGATACTCGAGAAATCCCCGAAAAAACCAACAATCGCATCGTCTATTGAAGCAAATACAGTCAATTTCAACCCCGGATTGTCCAAAAATCCAATCAATTGTAACTCCAGAAACGAAGACATAATCAAATAACCCTTTGATTTTAACAACAACGACACCTCGTAAAATCGAGAAAATGGATCAAACCTGATACACTAAGTCAAACTCGGGTTAAAATTCGAGTTCCGGGTTGTATTTGGATGAGTGAAATTCTGGGTGAAGAAATCATCTATCCCGAAAACTACAACAAATCCATCATCGTAAATCGGCGAACCAACGATTTTCACATTGTTGATAGAGATTAGCGTAAATCGGCGAACCAACGATTTTGCAAGATTAGCGTTGAATGAGAATTTTTACTTCACAATGCGTTTGAAATTTGAATTCCCCAGTGGTTTGAGGCGACGAGGATACTGCATATGCGTTAGTAACTGATTGAGGCGTGATTTACTCCTTATTAATTGTAAATCTGTTATTTCCTTTTAAAGCGCCCTGATAGAAACAGATTTACCATTAATGAGGAGGTAATATATATCCAGGATGCACGAAAAAAATAAGGGATACACGTTTTTCCTTTTTAAAGTACCGGAAAAAATGTAATATTTTAAAGTACTGATTAAAAACGTAATTAGATACCAAATTACTGTATTTTATGTTGTTTACACTTAATTATATGACCCCATTAACTTTAACAGAGTAGCTAAGCACTATAATCTTTAAGTGTAGGTGACCTGCTTGTTAACTATTGCTTGATCTCTGGACCTAACCTAGCTAGCTATTTGTTTTACCAAGTATATACATATATCATGAGTTGATTTTTGAGATAATCACTCAATTAATAGTTATTATTTCAGAATATTATTGTTTTTATTAAAAAAATTACAATTAAAAAAAGTAATTTTGTGAGATAATAACTATTAGTTGAAATAGGATGAATTGAGACGGTATTTTGTAAATACGTAACTATCTTGAATACATTAATCATATATTTATTTTTCTATTGCCTGGAGTTGGAAGGGACAAAAGAAAGATCTTGTTATTTCTTCAGAAATTACAATTTCTGATCTCTAGTAGATCTCTCAATAGGATTCGAATCCAGATGAAGTTCTGACCATCTATTAAAGACAAAAGAACGAATGTATCTTGTATAGGATTCCCAAGAAATTCTTTGATTTCTTCCGAATTAATCAACCTCGTATACAAGTCTTATGGGTAAATATAAGCAAACCTAAAGCCAACTCTGACATCGTCAACTTATTTTTAGATGTTTTAGCTGGATTTTTAGATGTTTTAACTGGTAATTTATCTTATTTTTAAGATTACAAACCTTAAGTTTTGATGAAAGTTATCTATAAATATCTTTTGAGAATATCATATGCCATTTAATTTCATGATGTTGTTGGGGTGTACTTCACTTTATTTAAAAATATAAATTGTTAGAGAGAGTTTATATTTATTTATTTAATTACATTGGTATATTTAGATGTGATTTTTTCAACTCCGTCGGCCGGAAAAGGATATATATCAGAACCATTTGTATGACAGGTAATGGGGTATATTTGGAACTCTGCCCTTAGATTTTCCCAAATTAAAGAGAACATTAATTAAATAAAAATTAATTATTAGCATTCAGCAAGTCAGATTTCTTTCTCTATATATAAAACTGTGTGATAATGATAGCTTTACACATGACTAGACTAGACACAATTAGGTACTACTATACTATATAATTCATTAATTAACTATCAAAGTCTACATTATTATTTAAAGAATGCAATTAATTAAACCACAATTTTGAAGCACAAAGTACAATAATGTGTGGTATTATTTGCTTGGATTTTTAACTTTCACAAACTTTTTTTATCTTTCATTTTTCTCCTTAATTTTACTAATTTGCCTTCCTTTGGTTTTCTTTGATAGTGTATACATTTTCCACTAGAATGGTGAGTCAATAAATAAAAGCACAACTATTATAGGTCATATCTATATCTATCTATCTATATTATTATAAAAGCATAAATATAAATGTTGATTGACCAAAATATTCTTTAAATGTTGAACGACTTTTATGCTCTTATAATTTTAAGTTAAGTCAGGATAAAATTGTAACGAAAAAATAACAAAAGAGTATCCTAATTTATTTCGGTCTATAATTTCTTCAATTTGTATAAAAAGAATATATATAATCCAAAAACAAAAATCCTTCACATACCGTTTTCTAAAGTTGTATGACTTATAATTGGATAACACTATCCTAATATTATTACTATGGTTAGGGTACGTTTATAATTTTAAATAATCAAGTTTTTTCATTCCTACTTAAAACAATTCACTTAATTTGAAATTATTCCAAAGCATTTTAAAATTAGAAAGAGCTACTCCTGTGGAGCATCAATTTGATTTAATTTACAACTAAATAATATTACATAAAAGTCATTATAAGACAAGATTTTTGTAATGGAAGATAATCACAAAAATTCAACACATAATTATTGATAGAAAAATCACAAAGAAAATCGTGAAAGAAAGGACAATTAACTCCAATAACTTAAATTGCGAAAGAAAATTGCACCTTATTCAAAACTTATAAATATATTAACTACAAGGAAAATTGATATAAACTCTAAAAAATTACTTAAAAAGATGAATTTCATCACCTAGGGAGAGAAGCAAATTATATATTCATAAGGAATATATAAAAACTGATTCATTAGATATCATTTTTTCAAGTCTCTTATCAGTAGGAAAAAAGGAAATTTCTTTGTAGTATAT
>QJPP01005250.1:0-92319 GCA_003996215.1 Jaltomata sinuosa
CTATCATTTCAGACCGCGGCACCCAGTTTACATCTCAGTTCTGGAGGGCTATTCAGCGAGATTTGGGTACAGAGGTTCATCTTAGTACCGCTTTCCACCCTCAGACAGATGGCCAGTCCGAGAGGACCATTCAGATTTTTGAGGACATGCTTCGGGCCTGTGTTCTTGACTTTGGAGGTTCTTGGGATCAGTTTGTTCCCTTGGCAGAGTTTGCTTATAATAACAGCTTCCATTCAAGTATCGGCATGGCACCTTTTGAGTCTTTGTATGGCAGGCGTTGCAGATCACCGGTAGTGGGTTTGACGTTTTATGTGCTGGGCCATCACGAGCATAGATTTGCTTCGAGATTCCTTAGACCGAGTCCAAGTGATTCAGGACAGACTTCGGGCAGCTCAGAGCAGGCAGAAGAGTTATGTTGATCGTCGGCTTCGTGCCTTGGAGTTTAGCGTCGGTGACTTGGTGTTTCTCCGTGTATCGCCCATGAAGGGCGTGATGAGATTTGGTAGGCGGGGCAAGCTTAGCCCCAGGTACATTGGGCCGTTTTGAGATTCTTCAGAGGGTTGGTAGCGTTGCCTATCAGCTAGCCTTGCCTCCGATGTTTTCAGCTATACATCCTGTATTTCATGTTTCGATGTTGCGTCGGTATGTCTCAGATGAGTCTCATGTGTTGCAGTGGGATTCAGTTCAGTTGGGTGAGGATTTAGCCTTTGTTGAGGAGCCGGCAACTATTTTGGCCAGAGATGTCAGGAGATTGAGGTCTCGAGAGATCCCGGTTGTTAAGGTTCAGTGGAGGCACCGTCCAGTCGAGGAGGCTACCTGGGAGACCGAGAGAGATATGCGGATCAGTATCCGCAGCTATTTTAGCCTTCAGGTACCCCCTTGACCTTGACTTTCGAGGACGAAAGCCCTTTTTAGTAGTGGATGATGTAATGACCCTTCCGGTCATTTCCACGTTTAAGTTTGAAGCCAAGCAAATCGACAAAAGTTATCGTAAGCTCTTTAACAAATTTCCTGAACTTTGGGTAAGATGTCTCTGGGCTTTTCTCCCAATATATAAAGAGTTAGAAGTCCCCCAAAATACCAAATCGAAGGTCTATGAGTCTAGTTTCCAACGCACAAAACCTCACATCCAACTGATCTCGGAGTAAAAAGTTATGACTGTTTTACCGCGGACTGTCTGGCAGAAAATGGGTTGCGAACCGGGTCGCGAACCGGGTCGGGTCAAACTCGATTTAAGCCTCGACTTCACGTTTTAAAATGCCATTTCAATTCCGAAACAGTGATAAAACATAAGGGAGGATCCCGAGAGAATTCTTGAGTATCAAAATCGTGCGTTGGCGAATTACGAACCTAAACTTAAGAATTTTATTAGCATCGTGCGTGTATTTGAAAATATTTTATTTAAAAGTTGAATTTGGTAAAAACTATATTAGTATTGCCTTTTCAAAATATTTTAAAGGTTTATGGGAAATATTTTTGAAACGTTATAATTGTATGTGTATTTATTTTATAAAGTTTTTATACATTGTAATATTTTAACGGAGATAGTAAATTTAGTTATGTTAAAGATTATTATTATAATATAGTAGGTTTTATTCGAAATAATTTTCTATGAATTATGGTATATTTAAAATATTATATTTATTTTACCACGAATTTATGCAATACCCGAATATATAAATAACGGGATAAGAACTCCTTTTTGGCCTTGCCACCTCCACTCCACGTGTGGGTGGAGGGAGTGGCCAGCAAATGTTGCTAAAGGTTGGCAGTAATGTGTATATATATAGAAAACATTTCCAAGTATACATATGTTACTGTCCCTTTACTACAAAGCGTCATTTTCTCTTCTATCCAAATATTAGCCTATGCGAGCAGATGGATGAAGGAATATTTGGTGGAGAATACATTAATGTTCTTATTTTGCTCTTATATTGGATCACCGAAAAGGAAATCAATTATCCACGTCAAGTTATTCAAGCCCGAGTTCGAGTTTGATTTCGTGTTGGGGAGTTTTCGGAGAGGTTCAAGCTTGTCATCGGACGACAGGTAGGTTACGATTTATTTTCCCTAGACTCCGTATATATAAAATAAAATTGTATTAATGGGCATCCTTGGGTTGGTTTATTAGGTTGGTACCACATACCTCGACCGCTTTATTCATGTCCGCCTTCTTTTGTTTCTCCGTTGCTTGTAGTATTTGCCGATATATTTAATTTACCCTTGTGGTCCTGTGAGGCCTTGTTGACTCTGGAACATAGAAGGTGGGATTTTGGGAATGTCCGCGAGTCCCGGGCATAGAATTATCCTTCTAGGCTGGTTATGCTTGCTGAGTAGCTGTGGGCCTGTGCAGGGTTGATAGGTTGATTGTGAGCTGCGGGGCAGCTATTGTGTGTGATCATACCATTTCCATGCATATAAAGAGGTTTTATCCATGTTTTACTGTGGTTTTGGCTTCGGGCCTACTGGCACTGTTTTCTAAACCTTGCATGGCCCGGGGGGCCCGTTTTTGATGGAAATGATTTGGAAATGGTTGATTTGACTTGTGAGTATTCTTGGGCAAAAGAAAGTAAAATTATGTTTTAAAACACCAGTTTTACTACTACACTAGACTCGGCAGGGCCGGAGTGCTAGTTGAGTTTTCTTGCTACTTGAGATGATTTTTAGCCTCGGTCGGACCGAGCACCTGAGATGACTTTTTACTGTTTAGACCCGGTTACGCCCGGGCACCCTTGGAGGGGTTTTTGAGACATTTTCCTACTACTGTAGTCCTGGACAGGGTCTGGGCATTGCATATTCGAGACTGGGTCTCCATCCTGATACCGGACTTGCTTCCGGGCGACATGTTCTGATACTGAGTTTTAGTATGGGGTCTGGGACCTCCATGGACCTTGCCATCCGGGCCAGGGGCTACGGGCTGCGTGTGCCAGAGGAGGGGTATACGGTGGAGTAGAGGTATAGCCTGCCAGTGTCCATTCCCATGCGAACCTACCTGCTTGGTGTTGTACGCCGGATCGGCTTGGCACGCCGGAGGTGAGGTACATACAGGAGATATCCCATGGCACTGAGAATCCTTCATGGGCATACATATCATTCATTGTTTGAGGCTGCCACCCTTGTTTGTTGTTTTGTCTGAATTGACGCTCCGGTAGTATGGGATGCCAGAGGGTTTGTTTTCACTTGTTTGTGTTTCTCGGTTGTATGGGCGGCCGAGGGACTGTAGGTAGACTCTTTCTATTTACTTGTAGAATTATTCCCTATTATGGATAAGTATGAGATTGGTATGACTAGTTGAGTTTGATTCATGTCTCTGAGCATGCCTATTATTACTCTTTCTCTCTTCTTCTCACACTTGAGGTTACCGGTATACCGTCTATTTCGTAAACTTATTTTGTATACACTGTTGTTGCAAGGACCCCAGGTGCGTTATTTTTCTTAACTTTCACCGTGTGCCTTTGGTGTGTATATTCTGCTTGCTAGCCTCACATGTGGTTCTGTTGATTTCCCTCTGGGCTAGTTCCTGTGTACCTTTCGTTGATTTCTGTGACTACTTGCTTCTATTTTGTCTATTACTACGCTTTTATCTTATATGTGCCCAGTCGGCCTATGATACCTACTGGGTACCTTATGCTTCACATTTGGTGCTCACCCCTACCCCCTGCATCTTTGGGTGCAGATCTTGGCGTGGCCCATCGCCGTTAGATCGCTGTGATTCGTGCTTGGAGATCTGTGAGGACTACTTCAGGCTGAGGGTGAGCTCTTGGCGATCGGAGCTTGGCTTTAGTTTATCTTTTGCTTCATGTACTCTATTACCATTCAGAGACATCTGTATATATAGTTTTGGATTGTTTGCACTCCATGTATGTAGTTTGGCTCTATACTATGATACCAGGTCCTGGGGTTTGGTTTAGTTTCGCATATGTATATATTTATATCCCTGTTATCTATTTTATTTGTCTTGTTCTCTTATTTGCTAGATAGTAGCCCATTACTAACTGTTCTGGGCTACGGAGATTGGTTCACCTACCGGGGGTTGTAGGTGCCATCATGACCGAGAAATTGGGTCGTGACAAGTTTGCATACCATGTGTGCTGAGTTTGTTTAATAATCCTCGTACTTGCTTGTGTCATCTAGAACTTTCCCAATTTGTCATTCAAATTCTAGTCTTTATTGTGTTGGTAGGAGAAATGATTTTAGGCCTGCTTTTTGATTATTGAAGCCTACTAAGCCTTTAAAACCCACTATTGAACTCAAATTGTATCACTTGTCACCCATTTTGAGCATAATACCCCTTCTTTCGCAACCTTTGTACAATCCTTGAACCATTTTGAAAGTAATTCCCTCTTTTGAACCTGTTCCTCCTTTAACTCTACAAATGTGAAATAAAGGCTAAAATCCTATGTTGGGGGTGATGAACAAGTACCTTGGAGGAATGATAAGTGAGTAAATATTGGTTTGTTGGTTGAATCCTAAAAGAATTGTCAAAAAGAAGAAAGAACTTGAAAAAGAAAGCGATGAAGAAATGAAAAGAGGAGAGAAATCAAAGAAAATAAACCCTCCAAGGTGATTATAATGATAAAAAGTGGATTATCGTATGAAATAAGTGAAATGGTGCCTTGTATTGAATGAAAATTAAAAGAAATGGCTTTGGTTTCAAATTGAAAAAGTTGGGTGAAGTTTGAGGAGGATGTAGTCACTTAAATCCAAAATGTTGTCCTACCCTTCCCCAAGCCTACATTACAAGCTTAGAAAATTCCTTTGAGACCCCCAACCGATCTCTTTTGAGTTAGTGGTGAATGAAAATAAGGGCAAGCTTATGGTTTAATACTTGTTCGTACTTGAGGTCCTTTATGAGTGTGAGTGTTGTGCATTTATCCCTTGTTTTATCATTGTAAATAGAGTGTTTTGGGACTTTCTTTTTATAAGGGCATGTGAATTAGGATAGCGGTTATTTTTATACTTTCCAAAGAGGAGTAAAATGAGTACGATTGGGTACTAGTGATCTTATGTCACTTCTTGAAGATTGGTTATTGTCGCTTGGTCATACTTGTAATTTTGTTGCAGCTCTTGAAATTGTTTGTGAAAATTAGGGGATTGTTGTGTTGAGCATTCGCTTGTGATTAACTAATTATTAGTACTAATCAAAATCATATCCTTTGTGCTTAAATTGGTAAATGTGTTATAAAAATGAGAGGATGTCCCTTGTCTTTAAAAGGAATTGGAATCTCTTTGTGGTGTTATTGCAAATTGCTTGAGGACAAGCAAGAACATAAGTCAGAGGTGTTGATAAGTGGTGGATTTACCACATATCTATATCTCTTTTCTTATGATTTTGTGTCTTCTAATGAATATATGGGATCACTTATGGCAGGTTTTGGTTATATTTCAGGTGACTCGTATTTCCGCAGACATCTGGAATAAGTTGAACAAAAGGGATGAAAATTGGAGAAAAAAAGAAGAAGACACCACTGAAGTACCCAGGTCCACCGCCCCTGCGCCATTTGAGGCACAACAATGCCCCTACACTTATACAGGTGTGCGTGCTACACTGATACAAGCACACCTTCTCTATTAATAATGCCACAGATGCACTGTCCCTGCGCCAGAACATCACCACAGCAGCCGCAGACCTGCGGTCAAAGTTCCACAGGTGCGGTTGATGGATTCCAGTCAAGTCCTAGCTGGTCATTTCAAACTCGTAGAAACCCTAGCTCACATAAAACTCCTATGAGCCATCTTGGAAGGCATCTTTGCAAAATTTGACAAGCTTGGAGAGCAAGTTCATTACCCTACACCATAGGATTGAAGATTTGGATGATTTTATTTGTTGAATTCTTAAATTCCATTCTTCAACTCTTGTTCTTAATTGATAAATTGTAGGTAAAATTATTGAATTGAGATTTAGGTTTTGTATTAGGGATAATACTTAATTTGGGTATTGAATTCTTATCTTGTGCTTTCTCTTGATTAAATTATATGGGTCTATTGAATCTTCCGTGCTTTAATCTTATAGTTGATGGTTGCAAACATTGACTTAGCATTCTAATTCTGTTCTTGCTTGAAAGAGGAGTTCCTCAATTTGAGAAGGCTTAATAGTGGGGATTTGGGGTTTCCATTCTAGATCAAGGCTAGAGATAGTTTAATTGCCGGGAACTCTCATCTAAGAGTTGGGGTTAGAAATATCCCAACTTACCCAAGTCAATTTGTTAGTTATTGCTCACTCGTGGTGATTCGAGAGAACCTATGAGAATAGTTGCTTGATTGGTGGAAAGACAGTTAAATATATCTTTAGCCAAGACTACCCATATGTTAATTGGGTGCTACTCTTGTGAATTGAATTCTCATTCCCAACTCTCCCTTGTTGTGCTTGCTTGGTGAAAGTAAGGTGAAAGTCATTGATAAAATCTATATTTTATTTGATTTTCTTTTATCCTTTGTTTTAGTTTAAAACCCCCTTATCGTTATCCTTTCTTTTTTTCATTGAACTTCAATAAGTTGCTTGGATTCATTATTAGCTCTATCACAATTACATTGTCCTCTGTGGGATCGACCCCGACTCTCATTAGTAATATAAATGTATTTTACTTAATGATCGCTAATACCTTCATCTTGGAGAGTGTGTTTGAGCGTTATCAGAATGCTATCTTACAACGACTAAGGTTTGAGGTACTATCATCGACCTACAACGTAAAATCAAGCTCTTCGTGGAAGGCAACCCAAGTATTTTTACTTTGTTTTTAGTTACCTTTTGTTGTTTTTTGTTTGTTTTAGGAATGCATGGAGAGGAAAAAATGACAAAATGGAAAAATGACAAAAAAAGGGGGCATGCGGATAGCCGTGCAGTTTGCACAAGCTTTTATGCGCATTGCAAAGGCCATTGTATCCCAAAGTAGTGAACTGAAGGAAAACTAGAATTTGGAGGTGACGTGCGCTGGGGTATGCATTTTGCATAAGTCCTGGCGCGCGTTGCACCTCTATTGCACACCATTATAGAAAGTAGGGCCAAGTTTAGGCATGAAATGGTGACGTGCAAAGTGACATGTGGTCTACACAAGGGCTTCTGTGAATTGCACGTTGCAGTGCACCAAGGTAAGTTTTGAAATTTCTTATTGACCTACCTGTTGACTGACCCAGTGACTTTTCCTCTTCTTTTTCTCTTATTAAACCGCTACCTTCATCCCTTTTCTTTTATATTTCTCCCTCAACTCTCTTAATTCTCTCTGTAAATCCTCCACAAATCCTCCAAACTTTCCCAAAACCTTCTCCTCTTCTCACCTAAACTCCACCGCTGGAACTACTATAACCGTCACCATTATCTCTGGGCAAAATCATGGTTCACCATTGTTGCACCTTGAAAATCTTTGATTTTTTCTTCCTTTCTCCTAATCTTCACTTGTGGTAAGTTTTTCGATGTTAAATACATATTTTTATGTTGATTGGGAACTCATATTGTGAAGCATGCTTTGTAGAATTGCCATGTTGATTTTGGGTGAGATCCTAAATTTTTGGGTCCTCAATTTTTGGTTGTATTGATGATTTTACTTAGGATGAACTTGGTAGAACTTGATATTGTGATAATGCATGTTGATTGTAGTAATTCTTAGTCTTAAAAATCTATGTTTGGGGTGAAGTCTGAGTAAACCACTTGTGATTGGTGCATGATTTGGCCTTATGATAGATTGGGTGACGTCATTCTTTAGGGCAAATCTTCGTCTTCATGAGGTTTTGGTTGAAAATTGATGTTTGGGGCTGAAATTTATTACTCCTCTTATTCTGATGTTTTATGTTGAATATGATGTTAGGTGTTTGGTCTTGTGTGGGTAGGTAGAAATTGATGACTGAATGTGCCTACTTGTTGCAATTGAAGGCTTGATGTTCTAAACTATAGATGGGGTAATGTTTTTCTTAAGGGAAGTCGTTGAGTTCTTCTTTTGTTGTGAATTGTGTTAATGGAAATTTCGGGGAAGTCTAAGTACCCGGATGATTTG
Source organism: Jaltomata sinuosa (assembly GCA_003996215.1). Classification (NCBI taxonomy): domain Eukaryota; kingdom Viridiplantae; phylum Streptophyta; class Magnoliopsida; order Solanales; family Solanaceae; genus Jaltomata; species Jaltomata sinuosa. The sequence continues at coordinate 7,989 of QJPP01005250.1, forward strand.
GTTGGGTCTTATAATGCTTGGATCTATTGTTTAAATTGTTAATTGATGGTTTGCTGCATTGATGGCAAGTGCTTAATGCAAATTTTGCTCTACGGATCACATGCGTAATTCAGAAGAACACAAGGAATGAAATATTCTAACTATTTCCTTGTGCGTTTTGCATATGATGCGTAGATCTTGATGTGTGAAATGCACAAGGTACTGCACCCTGTGAAAAATAGCTGTCAATTCACTATTTTAAAGGGCAAAGCTTGGTGTGATGTGCATTTTGGCAAGTGCAGTTCGCACCAGCTTCGCACCTCAGTGCAAAACTCCCTGTAAGTTTCTGGTAGCTCATACAATGTCACGTGCGATGCGCACTATGCCTTGTGTGATTTGCCCGTGGTCCGCATAAGCCATCAATTACCTACTTCATTTTTCTACCTCTTTGCATTCTGTATTTTTATTTATTACCTTCTCTTAGATTGTATATAGATACCTGGTTCCTACTGCTAACCTCGTCTTGTAGGAACATGCCTTCAAATAGGCGTCACCAAATGAGGCAAGCTACAAATCGCACTTCAATATCCATAATGTGGGCTTGCCTGTGCAAGAAGAGGGTCCTACTGAGTCTGAAATCAAATTTGGCCTTGAGGGGATGGAGGCATACTATCTAAAGTTTCGGGGAAAGCGACCATTTTTGAAGAAAAGGGGTTTGAGGTGGAAGCATTTGAATTTGAGTTCCCAAACATACCCAAAAAATTTCGTATAATGGCTTGGGAACACTTTGCCCAAAATCTAGGCCCATATTTCCCTGAGTTAGTATGGGAGTTTTATGCATCATATCGGGCCAGGCAAGACATGCTGAAACATAAGGGCCCAGTCAATAAGATGCCATGCCTTGATTTAGTGTTTGTGAGAGGCAAGGAGATAGATATCACCCGAGAAACCATCCATTTTTCCATATGGGATAATGAGCCAATTCCTGAGTCAAGATATATGGGGTGTGTAGCTACAAAAGAAGACCAATACGAGTGGGTTGCTAGTGTCATTGCAGAAGGAACTCCTTTTTGGGACACCTCATAAGGACCCATCTACCGATCAGATCTTAAGTTTGAAGCTCGAATGTGGTTGGACTTTTTATGCACATGACGTATCCCAACTATTCACACCACCAAAGTGACTATAGAGGTGTCCATTCTCATTGCATGCATCATGTCTACCTTCCGACTACATGAAAGGGAAATCATTTCCAAACAACTCAAGCGGAGGGCTAGACACGAATCCACCTCCATGGCCTTTCCTGTACTCATATCATTTCTCTGTTTCAATGCACATTTCCCTATGTTTCACTTAGTAGACAGTACTAGCCAATCTATTGGCATAGTCCGCTTGGACACAAGGCAGGACACAGATGCTCCCATGTTAAGAAAAAACACCTTGCTCACAGTGCAATGTCAGTCAATACCCATGCTGAGAATGTCACTCGTTATCACTTGGCCACTTCTTGCCATTCTCAAGGAGCATCAAACACTACCCATGTAACTTCACAAGCCACCTCATCTTTAGGTAATTTGATCAAGCTTAGCCAACTTACTCACAAAAATGAGGAGAGATTACAAAGGATGGATAATGACATTCAACGCATGATTTAATCCGCCATTAAATTGGCTTTAAAGCCGATAGTGTCAAGTGTGAACAAGCTTTGTTCTAGAATGTATACCCTAGAAGTGGAGGTTAATGATTTTAGTCAAGTAATACCGTATGTTGAGCTAAAGATTCCTAATTGGGATCTTAATCTATCGGCCCCAATCTCTGCATGTTGAGCTAAAGATTCCTAATTGGGATCTTAATCTACAGGCCTAAATCTCTATGTCCTCTACCAGGGTTTCTAGCCCTCTTGATGATTGGTGCACAAGTTGGGACCCAGATGATGTCAAAAGTACATCCAAAATTCAAGCAGTGTTTGATGCTCCATTAGCCCAGAAATATCCGGACCCTCCTGATTCACATGTGCCTGAATGGAGGAATCTACCTAAGCCATGTTGGGCTGCACCGCCACCTTCTTATCATGAATTAATGACCGTCGAGGATAGATGGTTCATGGATGACCCTTTTTATCCCCTTAAGCTTCCATGGGACCCTGCAATACCCCCATTGGCGGGTTTTCAAATTGACTCAGTGCATGCCTACATCCCATCAATGACATCATCACCACCTCGGTCTTATAGGCCACCTCAGTGGGTTTACTCAAGGAGGCGCCGTCACCACTATTAGCATCACCAGGGGTTTTTTGCACTCATTCTTATCTATATAACTCTTTTTTGCATCGAGGGCTATGCGTATTTTATGTTTGGGGGTTGTCTGTAATTATTCGTAAAGCTTGACTTTCCTTTTGGCCTTGTGCTTAATTGTTCTCTCGTCGGGCTTGATGTCTAATGTCTTTTGGCCTTGTGCATAATTATGCCCTCACCGGGCTTGATTTTTAAAAATTGATTGTGTGCCGATTTAGTCTTACACGATTTCATTGTCTTACTACCCTTGCTTTACAAATGCGCTAAAGGCCTATGCCGAGGATTGTTTTTCAAATGATTCATAAGCACTCAATTGTGGTAATCGCCTTGTTAATAGTAGTTTAGCAATAAACTCTGATGATTTTCTTAATACCATCGTTCTTTCCCAAAGAACAAATGTTTTTTTTATTTTCTTTTTCTTTCATTTTTGTGTTTAACTAGGTTGGTGTTTCCCTATGATAGATTGAGAGACAACTTTCTTAAGGGAAAATGCCAAGTTTTAGTTTTAATTTGAGTTCGTGCTTTGCTTGTCTCAAAATGGACCCACCAAAAAAATTTCTTGGCAAGATGTTTTTGGAAATAAAAGGAAAGAGGGAAAATAATTTTTTGAGGAAAGCATTCTCTTGTCATGACTTGCACACCTTTTTTTTGGCTTAATGGATTCACAAACGAGTGTGTAATGAACTCGAAATAGCTTGTCAAAAGTCATTTGTACCAATTGATCTTGAGACCAATGTTGAAAGATCTTGTGAGGTGATGTCGTGTGTGGTGAGGCTATACCTTGATTCTCGTGCATGCGTGTCATCTAGAACTTGCCTTGAATTTGATTCAAAGCAAAATTCAAGATGTGACCAAACTTGGAAGATGATCTTAGGCCCTTTTTGAATAGCCCCTTCACCCAAATGACTTCCCTTGACATCTATCCTAGTGAACCCCTTTTGAGATTATGATCGTTCTTTGGCACCTTGTTCGATACCATAACCTTTTTGGAAACTCTATCTTGGTATCCATCCTCCCTAATGGCTTGAAAGTGAAACATATACTAAAACCTATGTTTGGGGGAGAAATAAAATGACAACATAGGCAAAAGCCTAAGTTTGGGGGTGTATGTGCTTAATATGGAGAAGAAAAGGAATGCACTTGAAGTGCAAGGTAGAACCTTTAGTTGAATTGAAAATTTCTCTAAAAGTTCAATCCAATGAGCACAATGATAAGAAAAGAATTTGTGCTACAAAGCGAAGGTGTTACAAGGAGGTTGAATGATCAAAAAAAATTAAAAGGGAAAATCTTGGGTTGTGTAAGGGAGAAATAAGGTGAAGCCAAAGTTAAAAAATGTGAGCGGTGTTTAAAAATGATAAGAAAGAGCATTAGGGAGGTTAGTCACTTAAGCCAAATGCAATCCTCACCTTAGCCCTAGCCAACATCGTAACCCACAAGTCCTTAGTGATTCTGAACTTGGCCACTCTACATTAGGTGCGATTTACATGAAGAGCAAGCCTATGGTTTGACATGTGTGCACTTGAACTTCCTTGAGAGTGTGAGAGTCTTTTCGGTTCTCTTCTAATCCCCTGTACTGTGAATTACATGATTGTGAGTGGGATTCTCTCTTGTGGTGAGTGGTATCACATACTCAAATTGAAATATGAAGTCTCTATTTCAATTGAAAGGAATGAATAAGACAAGTTGTGTGGTGAAACTTAAGGCAAACCTTGATGGTTCATACCAATGACTTGAGAAGCATTATATCTTGTTTTGAATGACAAATTCCCTTGATTTTGAATGAGAATTGAAGTCCTTTTGAAAAGGTTTTGAATTGATCAATTGCCTTGATAATGTGGTGGTTCAGATTGAGATGAGCATTGTAGTTGAGTCTTTTGTTTGAGTCTTTTTGTTTATTATTTTTCTTAGTTTTTATAATAGATTAATCTTTTGTGCCTTGATTAAGTTTTAGAGAATAATTCATTCCTTACATTATTAGTATCTTGCTTGAGGAAAAGCAATAGTTAAAGTTTAAGGGTTTGATAAGTCGGTAATATACCAACTTATTGAGCCTTTAATCATGAATTACTGTCATGTTTTGATAAGATTTAGAGGTTCTTATAGCCTTTATTGAAATGAATGCAGGTACTCTTGGTCAAAGGTAGAAAACAAGGAATTGGACCTCAAGGAGCACAAAAGGAGTTGAAGTGTGAAGTGATAAAGTGTGATGAAGATTTTGTCTTACGGAACAGACCTTGTGCGATACGTACAACCCTTGGTGCAGTCCGCACCTCCTCTGTATGAATGCTCACAAGAAGAGAAGAATATGTTAAGGGGTGCGGAGCCGGTGCGACACGCGCAAGGACTGGTGCAAACCGCACCCCACTTCGCATAATAATTGAAAATCAGCCAAGTTTCTGGTTCACTTATGCGGAGCTGTGCGACGTGCACAACAAGATGTGCAAATCACACGTCGCACCGCACATCTCCCGAGGGACTATATTGTCCACTTTTATATGACAAATTTGAAACATTCTAAAACCTAATTTGGCCTAGTTTTTCAGAGTTTTTGAATAATTTTCAGTTGTGGAGAAAGTTTCTCTCCCAAGGCAAGAAAGAGGTTTTCAATCCATTCTCTCAAACTTCAACCTTGGACTTGTAAATTTGAGCTTGGATATAGGATTCTTGCTACAATTAATGAAAAGGAATTTGAATTTCCTTATGGGTGTACTTTCTTCTTCCTTTAGCATGAATGGCTAAGTTTCCATGTTCAGGGATGTGTTGATAATGGGTACTAGATAAAAGGGTATAGGTCTTGCTTACTTGTGTTTTTATTTTCTAATATGATATGATTCTAGTGATTTCATCATATTTTAACTCTAAAATTAGTGGGTGCAAATATTGATTTAATTTACTTGATTGTGTTCTTGATTGACAAAAGGGTTTATGATTTCGGATGTGAATTTGCTAGTGGGTTCTTGGGATTCCACACAGATTGAGGCTAGAAATAGCTCAATTCACTGAAAACACTCATTTAAGAGTCTAAGCTAAAGATAGTCTGACCTCCCCAAGCCTATATTGGTTGGTTTATGCCTAAACAATGGTGCTTGAACAAAGACCATTGGATGAATAATTGTGTGATCGAGAGATTAACAATCATGCCTAAAACCAATGCTACCTATGTTATTTAGTAATAATATAGGCATTTGAGCAATTACCTTTACCCGTGTTCGAGTTCCATCGGAAACACATCCCAAGTCATCCACTCTCTTGTTTATACCTTGCATTTACTTTATTGTTTGGTTTGGAATTGAATTGTGACAGATTCCCAATTCCCCCTTTTTACATTATTTGTTGTTTGGACAATCTACTCTCGTTGTGAAGTCTTTTCTACAATCTCTTTGGCTAAGCTACAATTCCCTGTAGGATCGACCCCGACTCCCGTCGGGTGATATAAATTTTATTTTGCTTAACGATTGTCGTTACCTCCATATTGGAGAGTACATTTGAGTATTATCACCATTTATCAGCAATTCCTTTTTTCTCTTTTGACTTGTTTTCACCCGAATTCTTCCCGAACACTTCTAAAACACAGAAACCTGTAAAATAAAGTAATTTGTGTCAATTGCACTATTTTTCCACTTTATTATAGCAAAATAATGATATTAAAAGCTAAATAAGTAGGTAGAATAACAACTTATCAGTGGTCAATGGCAAAAGCTCACACTAGGATCTGCACCAGAAAGATGCAGAAGTGTAGTATGAGCACCAATTGTAAAAAAATGGGTACCCAGTAGGCATCATAGGCTGACTGAGCGTATATAAGATATAAAAATAATAAATAGTAGAATGAAAGAAGTTAGTCACAAAAGCAAACAGGGAATAGTACACGGAAGCTAGCACAAATAGAATTCAAGGATAAAACAACCAAACTATGCTAGCCACAAGGGATATATATATATATATATATATATATATATCAGAGAACATAGGTGAAGGAAAGGAAAATGCACCTAGGGCCCTTGCAATAACAATATATATAAAGAGAGGGTTTAAAAAGAAGGGGGGTATACTGGTAACCTCAAGTAAAAAAGAAAGGAAGGATAGCAAGTAAAACTTACACAGGCTAGAAGCAATATAATTAACAAAATCATGCTAAAAACACACTCTCAAGGTAATAATAGTCAGAAAAACAACCTTACAAATACAACCCTCGGATAGGACAAGCTACACAGCAGAAGATTAAAAGCCACTAGCTAGCACCCCGATAAGATAGAATCTGCTAACCCACAAATAATTAGAAGCCTCTAAAAAGTACTATACTAATATAGCATAAGATAATCTACCTAAAGTACCAGCAGGCTCCTATACACGCGAGGAAGACATACAAGTAAAAACAAACCCTCCGACATCCCATACTACCAAAGCGTACACTGAGCAGACAACAAACAAGGGTGAATCCGAATATAATATGCATGATGTGAGGTGATATGGTGGAACTGGTGTGATAGGAACCCTATATGTACCTCCTCGGGTGCCTATTGGCCCAATAGGTAGGATCCATGGAAGGATGCACCTGTATACCTCAAATGCACCGTATGGCCCTTCTCCGGCACTCACAACACATAGCCCCTAGTACGGATCAGCAAGGTCCATGGAGTCCCGTAGACCACATACTAAAATAAAATTCAAAGTCTCAAATATAAATGTCAGAAGTCTATCCGGGTCTAAATCAGTGAATGTAGTCTCAAAACCCATATAAAGGGTGCCTAGAGTGTATTCGGTCTAAATCTACAGTAAAAATATTTGTAGTGCTACAACTCAGTCGAGTCTAGTATTAGTATGAATATTGTGATAAAATCATCATAATATCCCTTTTACTCCAAGAAGATCCATAGAATCAATTCCAAATCCTATGTATAATCATTTATATTAAAGACAGGCCCTCGAGTCATGAAGAGTTTAGAAATCAAGTTAGAGTAGTCCCACATCCCAAGTAGTAGTAAAATAATGCATAAAATCCTTTGCATGAATGATATGATCGCAAACAAATAATAGCTTAATGGCTCACAATCAAACTATCGGCCCTACATAGGCACAATCAACCCTACAGTATAGATATCCTGCCTAACATAACATCTCGATGTCCGAGAGTCACAAACTTTCCCAAATATCCACCATATATGGTCCAGAGGCGTATACAAAAGTCACACGGGGTCATAAGGGTAATACTACAAAACTACATTGAATACTACAACCAACGTGAGAAATAATACGGATAGAAGAGACGGACAAGGTCAGGGGTGCAAACCTAGAATACCCAACCCAAGGATGCTAGTTAATACAATTATACCCTAAATACGCAAAGTCTAAAGTTGGGAAGACCGTAACCTACCTGTCGTCCGATGACAAGCTGCTGGAATGGCGTTGTCCAAGCCCGAACTGCTCCGAGAAGTCACAAAAAGCAATCACACTATCCTGCACATAATCTATGCATTAAAACAAGACAAACAATACTAATAATGCTAAAAGATTCGCCAGGTCAAAATTCGGGTCAAAAGCAGGCCCGTAGGCCTCACAACCCAAAGTAAGAAATAAAAAACACCATGATGTTCCCAACATTACCAGGAGTACATGCTCAAAAAATGAGTGGAAATTGAGTAAGGGAAGGGCCTAAAATAGCTCGGAGAAGAAGAGGGAAACATGCGAAAACTTGCAAAAATCAATAATAAAATAGAGAATTTTCTTACCATGAAGAGAGGGAGCAAGTCTACGAGATGGAATTCGGGAAACCACGAACAATTATCCCACCCAGCATCTAAAACCCAAACTAGGATAAGCACAACAATAGAGGTTTAACAATGGAAGGGAAGAAAATTCAGGGAAGAAGACTTACCAAAACGAGGGAGGAAACGAGTAGGACCGCCAACTGATAAAATTCTGAGGCTGGGAATTAATTTGGAATAAGTTTTAGGTGAGAGGAGGTGATTTAGAGTAAGAGAAAAAGGATGAAATAGTCTGAAAATTCGAGGAATTGCACTTAAATAGTGTAGGCTACAGACCAGCACAATCGTGCCGAAGGGCCGGACGCGCATAGGTGCAATTGCGCCATCCGGGAGCTGAAGGCAGGTTCAACAGCCTAGCGCGCTTAAGGAAGCATAAGGCTAGCACAATTTCACTTCCTGGGCGCCGTTGGCGCTGAACATTTCTCTGCTATAGAAAACCAACAAAATGAAAAACTTCCACAAGAGGTTCCGAGCACAATCAAAACCCGATACACACAAACCGATGTGCAACTAGAGTGGAAACGACATTCCAGACTTAATGAAATTGATGAAACATCCATATGAGTTCATTTCAAAGGAATGTTGACCCAAGTCAACATTTGCCGACACCAACCAAATACCCAAAATGAGGTCGGCTCACTCGAGACCCGTTGGATTTCAAATATGATTCTCCAATCATTGAAAGTTGACCAAAGTCAAACTTCTAACTCTAATTGGCTTGAAATCTCAAAAAGTGAGATAGAATGATACCAAAAGTTCCCAAGCCCCGTCTAAAGGTCCAATTAGACCAAAATCCATGTTCCAAAGCAAAGGGAACTATCAAAATTCAATTTCGAACACAATTGATATGCATGTTGAGTGAAATCAATGATTTCCTAGGTTAAGTCTCTAAAACAGGGAAATAATCATAAAGACTAAATGAATGTCTTGTGCACTGAACTACCGGTCCCAGCAAGCTATAAATTACTAGAGCCGCTATAGGAAATCTCTAACAGTGCAAAGAATGCGAAAATGCACAAATGACCGAAAGGGTCATTACATCATCCACTACTAAAAAGGACTTTTGTCCACAAAAGTAAAAAAAAAACATTAAAGACACAAAAATTATGGATACCAAGCCCGCACCACTCTCTCGGTCTCCTAGGTACCCTCTCCGACCGGACGACACCCAATAGAGCTAAACCAATGAAAAGCTACAAAACCTTAACTCCTTACTAGCCAATCTAGACTCCAACCTTTAAATCTAAAACTCCAAAGGTCTATCAACAAAACTGAACATTAAGAAACTCAAGTAGAATGCACCGATACAACACCAAAACCAAGAGAACTAAGGTGATCAACTTACGGAACTTGAACCCTTGATACCACAACTAGGTCTACCCATAAAGCCACCAACCAAACCTCTAACGCATGAATCCATTGATGCGCAAAACCCTTAATTCTGACCAGAGTCCTCTGCACCAAAACCAGGAAGCTTCACACAAGTTGAACACCTGAGCCACTCTCGAAACATCAACTAACCCATGAGAGATCCATAGTTCTCGCTATACGCAACCTCGAGCAATGTCACCTTCAGACTCAAGCTCTATCCAAGCCAAGCTCTAGTCTACTAGCTTCTGACATCTAAAATACTAATGCATAGTATATCCTCTAAAGCTAGAGTAACCTTCCTGACTGACTATCAACCAACAGATGGATACCTTTGCTAAGGTCAATCTCAATACATGAACCCAACTATAATGATAGAACAACAACTAGCATACTAGGGTCAGGAATGACATGGATGAACACCCTGTGTCAATGGAGAAATCTCTCAACTATCGAACAGAATCAACCTCACTGAACCGCACCAAGTCCGAATTGGCTGAAAGTGAATAGATTAGGACAACCTGTCAAAGACGACCCAACCAAAAACCCAATCTCTACAAGGAGTGTAGTAAGCCTGCCATGAAGTACGTAGCTATAAACTAAGCTCCAAACTCTAGAAATATTGTTGCTGCTCTAAATAATTGAACACCTTTCAGATTTAAGATCAACTTACTAGACTCACCTCAGAATGAATTCCACCATGCTGTGGATATCAAATGAAACCACCATATAGGAAAAACAAAAGATTCCTGAAGTCCAAGGTCGACACCTAACGATTGAAAATTGCATTATCTCTCAATTCACCCTCTGGCTCAAAAACCCCCGGCTCTATTATACTAGTACACAAGCCTTTAACTATGAAAGCCTTCAACGTACCATAACTCATAGCCCACACTCCCAGAGCCTAATCAATGCTTGAATCCCATGCAACAGACAACCCTCAGAGAATCAACTAATCAAACCTTAAATTCATAGACCACAAAGGAGACTATCAACCTCAAAGTACTATTAGAATCAAAAGTAGCCCTGTTGGACTCAACCCGTACAACCTGATCAAAAATATCACACAACCACTGATCCTCAAACTGACGTTGTTGAATCTGTCCAACTATGGCAGAATGGACCTCCCCTCTGTCATGAACACTGTTGGGATCTAGCAAAGCAAACCTACTTAAATAGTTAGCAAAGGACTCAATGTCCAAGACCAATGACCGCTTCTACCAAAAGACAAAAGATAAACTATTCGTACTCACTGCCTTCTGGTTCAAAGATGTAACAACCAAATACAACCTTTCACAAACCATCTGAAGTAACCTTCTAGACCATGACTCTGAAACCCAACTCCAAATAATTACCAATGCTTCTATTGAATCCCCGAGTAGACTCATAAGCCGCTGATAAACACTATCGAAACTGGATTCAACTAGGCTCTGAATATACGATTTGCACAATCCGTAGATGCTGCTGAGACTTGGGTCACCAAAAAAATATAACAAGGAAGCTCATTACTGATGCAACAATCCCCCAAAGGTAGTTTTGGAAAATCCTACCACCTCGTTCCCTACTAGAAGGAATACTGACCTCAAATTTATCTATGGAAAATGCCACTGCACTCTATAGTCGGTCGAATCAAATCATCAATACACAAACCAAATCATACCCTCAGTCATTAGCTTAGTCAACTACTAGTAACCCATATATATATACAAGGAGTCATCTCCCTCCTTTTGCAAAACAAACTGAACCCTTTCCAAAGGTACACCAAACCTGACAGACTCTATCTCAGGAGATCATTGAGTTGTTCTATCAGCTCCTATAACTCTACTAGTGACACTCGATAAGACAAAACAAGAATAGGCCAAATTCCCAACTCAACCATAGAGCTACAGCCCAAACTCAACAAAACTGGACACTGGGTAAAACAACAAAGACAACCCATATACATGCCAACTTCCAAAACAAACCAAAATAATGAGGGTCAACTCTAGCCTCCTGGGAAAATCAAAACCATCTAGCACCCACTTGCATATCCAACACCATACTCCTTAAGACTCATCAACTTCCCCTGGTACCACACCACACAAATAGAAATACTTCTAGAAAACTAGATAATAGCCTAGGCAACAACCACCTAAAACTGCTAGAAATTAAGATACCCAAACCACTTTAAAACCACAACAAAGACCAGAAATAAAGCTAACAAGACCTACCCACGAGTTATAACCCCGAATAGTCACCTCTCAAAGACAACACACCCCATCCACTACTAAAAGAATCAACCTACTGAGAAAACATACGCATGGACACTACAAACTGAAATAGTAATACAACAAAACAAGAAACAGGTAGGCAAATATACAAATACATGAAATAAAAAGGTAGGTCTACAAGGATAACAATGCCAACACTAGCCAATAGTAACTAAAGTCGTACCTAAAGCAAAAATATTTGGAACCGCCATCTCTGGCCTACCAAGATGGGCATCGGACTGACAGTGTCTAACTCTGGATTTAGTTGTCGATGTTGAAGGCTCGGTCATCCTTTGTTGGGATAATCTCTAGAAAAGTGACTAATTAATCCATAATTATAGCAACCCAAAAAAGCCCTGCTCTACCACACTGTGCCTAAAGACTCTGGACGAATACCTGAACCACCTGGATGAAAGCCACTTCTCACTACCTGAGGACCCACCCTACTACCCTGTACACCACCACTAGTCGGTGGTACTGGAGTCTTGGGAGATAAAACATGCTGACTTGAAGACATGATTGTGGGGCAATCCCTAGTAAAGTGCCCATACTCACTGTATTGAAAAAACAACCTCTACCAAATGAAGTCAGATAGGGAGCTCTTGTGGAGCCTGACCAGCCACCACATCCTACATTCCCTGAATGCAACTTTGGGAACCCTGACCTATACCATGTCTACTCTGTTCAATATGCTATGTACAAACACCCTCTGAAACATGTGGAGTCACTGAAATTGTCCTGCTAGACAAGAAGTAATGAAACCAATCTCTGCCAAAAAATCCCCTACCTCGAGTTTGAGAGCCACAAAAACTGCCCTGACAGTGATGCCTCTTACCACTACCTCCATATGCCTCGTGACATAACCCCTCAATGGCCCAAGCATGATCAACCACTTGAAGAAAGCTAGTCCCAATTGTCACCAAGTGATCTGTCGCCAAACAGAGCGGGGAAATCAACCTTCCAACAAAACCCTGAACTCTCTCAAACTCTGTAGGCACAGTCCTAGCAGTGCGCCTAATCATCTCTTGAAACTTTGCCTCATACTCTAATACCAACATATAACCCTGCTAAAGAGCTAGAGCCTCAAACCTAACTGAAGCACCACTCAATGAACTGGGTATTACCCCTACTTGCGATACCAATACACCCTCTGGAAGACTCGGAGTCCTAGCCATGGTGTCTTGAAGAAATGGGGTAGCCATAAATCTAATCAGAGGATGGGTTGGCCCAAAAAACCCTAGCTGATGCAGTATGCTCTCACTCTGGAATCTTGGGGCTGAAGGAAACACTAAAGCAACAGGTGCAAAATCCTTGGCATCACCTGCTATCATCCTCGTCCTAGGCATCTAAGAAAGAATGGAACAATGAAGTTTAAAAGTTGATAGAGTCTGGAATACACGATAAGGAGCCAAGAATAGGGAACTTTTCCTACTAATGCCATCTATCCTCCCACGGATAGAACACATATGTCATCATACTAATCCGCGAGACTATACTTAGACACTTTCTCTTGTACCAACGATACCAATGAACCTAGAGCTCTGATACCAAACTATCACGACCCAATTTCTCAGGGCATAATGGCACCTATAACCCCTCAATAGGTGAGCCAATCCCCGTAGCCTGAAATGGTTAGTAATGGGCTACTACCTAAGCAAGCATGCATAATAAGCAAAAATAAGAAAAAGCAGATAAATAAAGAAACACGGAAGGAGAACAACCAATATATACATAAAAAAACTACACCAACTCAAAACCTGGTATCAATAGTATACGAGACTCAAATAGAGTACAAAGTACTAGAGATAACAAAATAGAATATACAACTGTCTCCAAATAAACAAAGAGTAGTAGTGCTAAAAGATAAGATGTTGTCAAGCCCTGGTCATCAAGAGCTCACCCTAGCCTCTAATATCCAAACGCTACACTAGTATCCACGTGGTCAACGGCAAAAGCTCACACTAGAATCTGCACCAGAAAAATAAAAAAGTGTAGTATGAGCACCAATTGGAAAGCAATGGGTACCCAATAGGCATCATAGGCCAACTGAGCGCATATAAGATATGAAAGGAGTAAATAGCACAATGAAAAAAGGTAGTCACAGAAGAAAATAGGGAATAGTACACTGAAGCTAGCACAAATAGAATTCAAGGATAAAACAAGCAATCTAAGCTAGCCACAAGGGATATATATATCACAGAACACAGGTGAAGGAAAGGAAAACATACCTAAGGTCCTTACAACAATAATATATATAAAGAGATGGTTTAAAAAAAAGCAGTATACCAGTAACCTCAAGTAAAAAGGGAAGGAAGGACATCAAGTAAAATGTACACATGCTAAAAGCAATATAACTAACGAAATAATGCTAAAAACAAACTCTCAAGGTAAGAATAGTCAAAAAACAACCTTACAAATATAGCCCTAGGATACGACAAGCTACACCGTAGAAGATCAAAAAGCCACTAGCCAGCACCCCGATAAAATAGAATCTTCTAACCCACAAATAATCAGAAGCCTCTACTAAGTACTACACTAATATAGCATAAGATAATCTACCTATATTCCCAATGAGCACCCATACACCTGAGGAACACATACAAGTGATAACATACCCTCTGGCATCTCTTACTATTGGAGCGTACACTAAGTAAACAACAAACAAGGGTGGATCCAAATGCAATATGGATGATGTTTTCTGATATAGTGGAACCGGTGTGATAGTAACCCTGTATGTACCTCCTCCGGTGCCTATAGGCCTAGTAGGTAGGATCCATGAAAGGACCCACTTGTATACCTCAACTACACCATATACCTCTTCTCTGGCACTTACAGCACATAGCCCCTAGTCTGGATTAGCAAGGTTTATGGAGGACTGCGTACCATATACTAAAATAAAATGCAAAGTCTCAAATAAAAATGCTCGGAGTCTATCCGAGTCTAAATCAGTTAATGTAGTCTCAAAAAGCCTATATAGGGTGCGCAAAGTGTATCCTGGTCTAAATCCATAGTTAAAATATGTCTAGCAATATGGCTCAGTCGAGTCTAGTATCAATATGAAAACCATGATAAAATCATCATAATATTCCTTTTACTCCAAGAAGATCCGTAAAATCAATTCCAAATCTTTTTAATAATCATTTATACTAAAAATAGGCCCTCGGGCCATATAGTTTTTAGAAAACCAGTTATAGTAGACCAATAACCCAAGTAGTAGTAAAATAATGCAGAAAATCCTTTGCATAAATTATCTGATCGCAAACAAATAATATCCCAATGGCTCATAATCAAACTATCGGCCCTGCACAAGCATAATCAACCCTACAATATAGATATATAGCCTAACATAACATCTCAATTTTTGGGACTCGTGGACATTCCCAAATATCCCACCATCTATGGTCCATAGGAGTAAACAAAGGCCACATAGCGCCATAAGGGTAATACTATAACACTACATGGAATACTATAACTAGTGTGAGAAATAATACGGACAGAACATACGGATAAGGTCTGGGGTGCCAACCTAGAATACCCAACCCAAGGATGCTAGGTAATACAATTATAGCCTATATACACAATGTCTAAGGTAGGGAAGATCGTAACCTACTTGTCATCCAACAACAAGCTACTAGAATGGCATTGTCCATTCCAGAACTACTCCAAAAAGTCCCAAAAAGCAATCACACTATAAAACACATAATCTATGCATTAAAACAAGACTAACGATACCCATAATGCTAAAAGTTTAGCCAGGTCAAATTTTGGGTCAAAAGCAGGCTCGTGGGCCCCATAACTCAAAGCCAGCAATGAAAAACACCATGATGCTCCCAACATTCTCGAGAGTACTCCAAAAATGAGTGGAAATTGAGTAAGGAAAGAGACTAAAACAGCCCGAAGAAGAAGAGGATAACATGCAAAAACTTGCAAAAATCATGAATAAAATGGAGAATTTTTTTACCACGAAGAGAGGGAGCAAGTCTACGAGATGGAATTCACGTAACCACGAACAATTAGCCCACCCAACAACTAAAACATAAACAAAACACCCATGCTAGGATAGCAAAACAATGGAGGTTTAGACATGGAAGGGAAGAAATTTGGGAAAGAAGACTTACCAAAACAAGGGTGAAAATGATTAGGACCACCAATTCATAAAATTCCAAGGCTAGGAATTAATTTGGAACAAGTTTTAGGTGATATGAGGTGATTTGGAGTGAGAGAATGAGGATTAAATAGTTTGAAAATTTGAGGAATTGCACTAAATAGTGCAGGCTGCAGACCAGCGCAATTGCGCTGCCGTAGTGCAATCGCGCTAAAGGGATGGACATGCATAGGCACCATCACACCATCTAGGCACTGATAGTACTGAAGGCTGTCCCAACATGCTAGCACTATCGGTGCTGACCTAGAGCCATTGGTGATGAAAGAAGCAGCAGACTATAATAATCGCGCTACTCAAATGCTATTGGCATTGAACATTTCTCTGCTGCAGAAAACCAGCATAATGAAAAAATCCTCGGGAGGTTCCGGGCATAATTGACAATCCATAATTTACTTAGGGCTATTCTAGGAAAGCTCTAATAATACAAAGAAGGAAAAAATGCATAAATCACTGAAAGAGTCATTACATACTCTTGTAATAGAGAGGAGCGTAAGAAGTATTTAAGAATTATGCTTCAGACTTTGAAAAATAGAGACTTTATACAAAAATTTCCAACTATGAGTTCTGTCATAGTTCTGGAACATTTTGGGGCACGTGGTAAACAAAGATGGTATTATGGTTTATCCAAATAAGATTATGGTTGTTAGAGATTGGGAAAGACTTACTTCACCTACCTGGTTTTGGAGTTTTGTAGGCTTGGATGGTTATTACAAATCATTTGTAGAGGGTTTCTTTTCTATTGCATCTGTTGAAAAAACTAACTCAAAAGAATTTGAATTTTCTGTGGTTTGAGAAGTTGTGAGATGAGCTTTCAAAAGCTCAAGATATTGTTGACTTCAACCCCGATTTTGACCTTTCCAATGAAAGGTAAAGGATTCTCAGAATATTGGGATTCTTTGCAGGTTGGTCTTGGCTGTGGTTTGATGCACAAAGGTAAGGTAATATTGTATGCTTTGAGGCAGTTAAAGGTTCACGAAAATAACTGCCCTACTCATTACTTGGAGTTGGCAATGGTGGTTTTTGATTTAAAAATTTAGAGGCATTACTTATATGAAGTGCATTGTGAGGTATTCATGGATCATCACCCTTTTCAATCAATTTTCAGCCAGAGATATTTGAATTTAAGGCAGAGGAGATGGCTGGAGTTGCTTAAGGATTATGACATCACTATCTTATATCACCCATACAAGGAAAATTGGGTAGCAAATGCTTTGAGTCAGAAATCAGTTAGAATAGGCATCTTGTCTACATTATAAGTGTACAAGCATCCTTTGTCCATGGATGTTCAGTCCTTGTCTAATAGCTTTTTGAGACTTGGTATTTCAGATCCTGGTAGGGTTCTTTCTCGTGTAGAAGCATAATCTCTTTTATTGGATGAGCTTAAGGCTAGACAATTTGAATATGAGAAATTGAAGATCATTCAAGGAAAAATGTTAAAGGGTGAGGCTAAGGAAGAAATTTTGGATTCAAAGGGTGTTTTGAGAATTAAGGGTCATGTATGTTCCTAGAGTTGATGATTTGACCACGTTGATTATGGAAGAGGCACATAGCTCTAGATATTCTATTAATCCGGGAGCAGCAAAAATGTATCATGCTCTGAAGTAGTGATATTGGTGGTGTTGAATGAAGAGGTATATTGTAGAGTATGTATCTAGAGGTTTGAACTACTAACAGGTGAATTATGAGCACTACAAGCTAGGTGGTATGACTTAGAGGATGCTTATACCTTAGTGGAAGTGGGAGTGAATTTCTATGGATTTTATGAAAGGATTTCCATAGACTTTGAGGAAATTTGATGTTGTTTGGTTATCATGGATAGATTAACTAAGTCTACTCACTTTTTGACAGTTCAGACTTCATACAATCAGAGAGGTTGCCTAGGATTTACATACTAGAGATAGTGAATTTTCATGGTGTTCTGATTTCTATCATTTTAGACTGAGGTACTCAGTTCACATCTAACTTTTGAAGTGTACAAAAAAGGAATTGAGTGTTAGGGAGGATTTTAGAATGGCCTTTCATCCACAGACCGATAGCTAGTCTAAGGGGACCATTCAAGTGTTGAAGGATATGCTACGAGCGTCTGTGATTGATTTGGGTGGTCATTGGGACCAATTCTTTCCATTAGTGGAGTTTTCTTATAACAATAGTTACCATTCTAGCATTCAGATAGCCTCATTCGAGGCTTTGTATGTATGATGAACTTTTCGGTCATCTTCACTTTTACACTTTCCTTGTACTGTTAGAGCTTTTCTGTAGCAGCACCAAGTTATTTATGGTTTGTTGGGACCGATGGTCCGGTGCCCTTGTCATTCATTTGGTCATTTTAGCTATTTTCCCATTTTAGAGACTACACATATTTGCCTATTTTAGAGCCTAAACATAAAATATCATTGACTTTAGTCATCATTCTTGGTAAACATGCTAAGAATTGAATTCCGACCATTTTGTTAGCTCCGGAGCATGGATTTTGGTCTAGATGGATCTTTGGTCGTGTTCTGGGAGCTTTCGATTTTGTTTTGTCTTGCTTTTTGTGTTTTAGCCAAGTTGGTAAGCATTCAGAGAACATGGCCTTGGATGGAAATTCTGACAGTGCTCTTAGCTCCGGAATGTCAACTTTGGGCTAGAGAGACCTTTGGTTTGGGTCCTGAGGCTTCCAGACTCATTTTAGGCCTTGGTGTTCCATTTTGGAAAGTTTGGCCTAAGTTGGTTCTTGGGAATGGGGCTCACTTTTTGTGCTATCGACTACAATGGGGTTTTCATTAATTCTGTTGAGTCTGGAATGCCATTTTTAGTTGAATAACTTTGCTCATTTGTGTTCACGGGACCCCAGATGTGTTCTCAAGGGTCCGTCGGTGAAAATTCTAAGTTGAGGTTTGTTGTTGGAAGTTGGTGTTGTCATGCCAGTGGGGCTTCGTCATTAGGGTAGCTTTAGTGGTTCTCTATAGGGTGGTAGAGGTTCAGGTAAGTGGGGTCGGGGTTATCAACAACAACACTATCAGGGTCAGACTAGTCGACCAGTTCAGGAATCAATCTAGGCTTCCAGTTCTCAGTTTGAGAAGGGTCAGGGGAGTCTGCGTGGTCAGTCTTCGAGAGGTACTACTTCTGGGGCATCAGGCCGTGGTGGCCACACAGGTTCAGTTGGTTCATCTCGACATAGTGGGCCATTAGGGTCCTATTATTGGTGCAGTGATAGCGGTCACTATGCCAGAGATTGCCCTCAGTGGGGTTCAGCTTTCTATAAGTGTGGGATCAATGGTCATTTCACTAGAGATTGCCCCTAGCGGGGTACAATTCAGCCGACCGCTCAACCAGCTCAGCCTGTTCGCTCAGCTCAGCCACCGACTCTAGGAGGTGGTAGTCAGGGTGGAGGTGGTGGTTCATGGGGCAGGACTGGTGGTAGTGATAGCGGTCGGTCATGTGGTGGTTGTCGTTAGTTCTATGCGGTCCCTGGGAGACCAGAGGTAGAGGTCTCAGATGCTGTGATTATAGGTACGATCTCTATTTGCCGTCGGCTAACTTATGCTTTATTTGTTCCTAGATCCACTTATTCATATATATCTTCCTACTTTATGCCTTGTTTGGGGTTGGCTAGTGAGCCTTTATTTGTCCCTGTATCTGTTTTGACCACAGTAGGAAATTCTTTAGTAGTGGATCAGATTGTGAGATCTTGTATGATATATATGGGTGATTTCGAGACTAGGGGTGATATTATGATCCTTGATATGTTAGATTTTGATGTGATACTAGGCATTGACTGGTTCCCCTTACTGTGCGGTTTTATATTGCTATGCCAAGACCGTTACCATAGACGTGCCCGGTGTATCCCTGGTTGTGTGGCAGGGTTCTTTTAGCCATGCACCATTTGGGATCATCTCTTGTCTTCGAGCTAGTAAGTTGATTTCTCATGGGTGTTTAGTCTATCTAGCATATATCCGAGATGCTAGTGCTGACCTTTCATCTCCTGAGTCTGTTCCTGTAGTTCGAGACCTCCTAGATATGTTTCCTAATGACCTACCAGGACTTCCACCTGAGAGAGATATTGATTTTGATATTGAGTTAGAGCCGGGCACTAGGTCTATTTCTATTTCTCCGTACCATACAGATCCTGCTGAGTTGAGAGAGCTTAAGGAGCATCTCCAGGATTTGCTAGCTAAGAGGTTCATTAGGCCGTGTGTGTCGCCTTGGAGTGCTCCTGTTCTTTTTGTGAAGAAGAAAGATGGGTTGATATGGATGTGTATTGATTATTGACAGATCAATAAGGTGACAGTTAAGAATATGTATCTAATGCCGAGGATTGATGACTTGTTTGATCAGCTTCAGGGTTCAGCCATGTTTTTGAAGATTGACTTGAGGTTTGGCTACCATCAGTTGAGGATTAGGGCTGATGATATCCTAAGACAACATTCAGGACACGTTACAGCTATTATAATTTCCTGGTGATATCTTTAGGGGTTACTAATGCCCCGCAGCTTTCATGGATCTGATGCACAGGGTACCTAGCCTATATTTGGATTCGTTCATGATAGTCTTCATAAATGACATCGTTATATACTCCCGGAGTAGAGATGAGCATGAGCAGCACTTGAGGACTGTACTTCAGACTTTGAAGATCATCGGCTTTATGCTAAGTTCTCAAAGTGTGAGTTTTGGCTTAAGTCAATTTTATTCCTAGGGCACGTAGTGTCTATGGACGCGATTAGAGTTGATTCGAGTAAGATTTCAACAGTTTTTGATTGGCCTAGACCTATTACTCCTACAGAGGTTCGCAGCTTTGTTGGGTTAGTCGGGTACTATAGACGATTCGTTGAGGGATTTTCTTCCATAGCAGCACCCTTGACTATGCTAACTAGGAAGGATGTTCCATTTCAGTGGTCAGATCTATGCGAGGATAGCTTCCAGAGGCTTAAGGCCTTGTTAACTTCAGCTCTTGTAATGACTTTGTCAGTTGAGAGTTAGAGTTTCTCTGTGTACTGTGATGCTTTTGGGTTTGGTATTGGTTGTGTGTTGATGCAGCAAGGTCGAGTGATAGCATATGCGTTGAGGCAGCTGAAGGTTCACGAGCGTAACTACCCCACTCATAACTTAGAGTTGGCGGCGGTAATCTTCGTGCTCAAGATCTAGAGGCACTACTTATATAGAGTTCATTCTGAGATTTTCACCGATCATCATAGTCTTCAGTGCATTACGAGTAAGTCGGAGCTGAACTCGAGATGGAGGAGATAGATTGAGCTACTAAAGGACTATGATTTCACCATTTTTTATCATTTGGGAAAGGAAAATATGGTAGCAAATGCCTTGAGCCAGAAGACGGTGAGTATGTACAGCCTAGCTTCACTTTTAGTTTCTAAGCGACCTTTGGCCTTGGACATCTATTCCTTGGATAACCATTTGGTTAGGCTTAACTTATCGGATCCCAGCAAAGTTCTTGCCAATTTCGAGGTTCAGTCTACCTTGGTTGATCAGATTTAGAGCCATCAATTTGAAGATAAGCGGTTATGTGACCTTCATGATCAAGTGGTTCAGAGTGAGGCCAGCCGGGCTGCTCTAGATTCAGATGGGGTTCTAAGGTTTAGTGCTAAGCTTTGTGTTCTGAGGGTTGGTGATTTCATTCAGTTGATACTCCATGAGGAACATTGTTCTAGATACTCCATTCATCCCAGTATGACAAAGATGTATAGAGACTTGAGAAAGCTTTACTGGTGCAGTGGCATAAAGCGTTATGTAGTAGAGTTTGTATCTTAGTGATTGAACTTTCAGCAGGTAAAGTTCAAGCACATGAGACCTGGTGGTTTGATGCAGCGACTTCCTATTCGTGAGTGGAAGTGGGAAGGGATTACTATGGATTTCATGGTTGGTTTGTCTTGTACTTCCCAGGGTTTTGATTTCATCTGGGTGATTATTGATAGGCTGACTGATTCAGCACATTTCTTGTCGGTTTAGACTTCCTATGGTGCAGAGAGGTTAGCTCAGATTTACATTCAAGAGGTTGTTCAGTTGCACGGGATCCCAACTTCTATCATTTCAGACCGCAACACATAGTTAACATCTTAGTTTTTGAGGGATATTTAGCGAGATTTGGGTACAAAGGCTTATCTTAGTACTGCTTTCCACCCTCTGACAGATGGTCAGTCCGAGAGGACTATTCAAGTCCTAGAGGACATGCTTCGAGCATGTGTTCTTGATTTTTTAGGTTCTTGGGATCATTTTATGCCTTTGGCCGAGTTTGCGTATAATAATAGGTTGTATTCCATTATCAGCATGGAACCTTTCAAGGCATTGTATGGTAGGCATTGCAGATTGCCGGTTGGTTAGTTTGATGGGTTGGAGTACAGGCCATAGAGTACAGATTTTCTTTGAGACTCATTAGATAGAGTTAGAGTTATTTGGGATAGACTTGGAGCTACTCAGAGTAGGTAGAAGAGCTATGATGATCATAGACTTTGTGCCTTAGATTTCAGTGTTGGTGATTTAGTATTCCTCCGTGTGTCGCCCATAAAGGGCATGATGAAAGCGGGGCAAGCTTAGCCCAAGGTATATCGGGCCATTTGAGATTCTCCAGAGGGTTAGAAGTGTTGCCTATCAGTTAGCTTTGCCTCCAATGTTTTCAGCTATGCATCTGGTGTTTCATGTTTTGATGTTGAGATAGTATATTCAAGATGAGTCCCATGTGTTGCATTGGGATTCGATTCAGTAAGATGAGAGTTTATCCTTTGTTGTGGAGCCGATAGATATTCTGGCCAAAGATATCAGGAGATTGAGATCTAGTGAGATTCCAGTTATGAAAGTTCAGTGAAGGCATCATCCGCTCGAGGAGGCTACTTGGGAGACCGAGAGAGATACACAGGCCTAGTATCTGCAGTTGTTTGAGCCTCCAGGTACTTTCTTTTTCTTGACTTTTGAGGATGAAAGTCTTTTTAGTAGTGGATATTGTGATGACCCTTCCAGTCATCTTTGCGTTTATGCTTTTCTTGTACTGTTGGAGCTTTCCTATAGTGGCCTTAAGTCATTTATGGCTTGTTGGTACCGGTGGTCTGGTGCCCTGGTCATTCATTTGGTCATTTTGGTTGTTTGCCTATTTTAAAGCCTAAGCTTAGAATATCATTGACTTTAGTCAACATTCTTGGTAAACGTACTAGGAATTGAATTCTGACTATTCTGCTAGCTCCAGAGCATGGATTTTGGTCTAGATGGACCCTTGGTCGGGTTCTGGGAGCTTTTTAGTTTTATTTTGTCTTGGTTTTTGTGTTTTAGCCAAGTTAAACTTGAAAGTTTGATTTTGGTCAATATTCAAAGAAGATGACCTCAGATGGAAATTCTAACAGCATTTTTAGCTTCAGAATGTCGACTTTGGGCTAGAGGGACCATTGGTTTGGTTGTCGAGTCTTCCGAAATCATTTTAGGCCTTGGTGTTCCATTTTGGAAAGTTTGGCCTAAGTTGGTTCTTGGGCGTGGGGCCCACTTTTTTGTGCTATCAACCTCTGATGGGATTTTTGTCTATTCCGTTGATTCCGGAATGCCATTTTTAGTCGAATGGCTATGCTCGTTTGTGTTTGCGAGACCCCTGATGTGTTTCCAATGGTCCATCGGTGAAAATTCTAAGTTGAGGTTTGTTGTTGGCAGCTGGTGCTATCATGACACTGGCATGGCCTTCGCATAGGCGGTGGTGATAACGCCCAAACTACACCTCAAATTAACGAAGCGTAAGCGGTCGTAGTCAAATATAGAACCCAAAAGAGGTTGGGGTCGATCCCACAGAGAATATGGTGAGAATTAAGTCGTTAGTGAATTAAGTGACTAGTCGTCAATAGTTTCCGGTAAATAAAGGGGGGGTTTTGTGTGAACAATTTGTAAACAAAACAAACAATTAACGTATGAATGATAATCAATAGGAGAGAGAGAACTAGGGAAGTGTTTACCATGGCGTTTGTAACAAAGTTGATTCTAGGCTTAACAGGGTTCTTTCTATATGCGTGTCACGATGCGATTGAATTAATGGTATCGTCTAAACGTTTCTCAACCAAATAGACGAATTTACTTTTCAATTCTCTCGAACTTGAAAAGGTGTGCTTTTAGATTTCAATCCTAAACATCAAGTAGATTAATCTAGTTACAGCATTAATCATAAGACGAGAGTTAGTAGTCTCGAATCCTCGTCGCTAATCAAGTTTCCCGATTTTAATCTCTTTACTCAAGCAAATTAAACCTAGGCATGTTCTAATGTTTGCAACCACTAGAAAACGTTAAATAATGTATGATTAACAACGTGACAACATATATAGTGAACCCGTCGCTACCCGAAATCTATCTTGCTACGTTTGCCATGGCTCCCACAACCCTAGTCGTGGGAGGTTTAGTTCCTCATGCTATTAAGAAAAGAGAAGAGAATAGTATTCATCATAAGGAGAAGAGATTCTTACAATATAATGAAAACCAATCTTCAATTATTTCAAGAACAAGAAAAACAAGATCCCAAGAACAATTCAAGAACACGATTTCAAGACAAAGAAACCGTGTTTCTTGCTCTCGAAGTTTCGCTCAAATCTCCTAAAACTATTGTAAAAAATGTGATTTGCATCATAATAAAATAAACCTAACATAGGGTATTTATAGGAGTCCAAGAAACACAATCCCAAACGCATTAGGAATCCAAGAAACCAAATCCCAAACACGGTAGGAATCCTAATCGCGGGCTGCCTTGGTGCGTCCAAGAAACACAATCCCAAACGCATTAGGAATCCAAGAAACCAAATCCCAAACACGGTAGGAATCCTAATCGCGGGCTGCCTTGGTGCGCTACTGCTTTGATGTGACGGTTTGGGTGACGGACCGTCACCACCTTGACGGCCCGTCACGGTGGCCATCACCACTAGGCAGTGGTGCTGCCCCATCTTGACGGCTTGGGCTTGACGGTCCGTCACTCGCTTGATGGTCCGTCACTCAGACCGTCACTCTTATCCAGAACGTCTTTTTGCTCGTATTTCCTTCCGTTTCCATGTTTGTTCCTATTTCCTGAAAATACACCATAAACATATCAAAAACGACGACGGTTGCTTGAAAACGTACGATTGTTCTTAGTTAAAAGGAGTCGAAAGTGCCGTAAAATGGTGGCACATCAGGTGGCTTGGCCGTATTCGCGTAAGCATATGCCAACCACCCTTCTGCCTTGCTTTTTCCTAGGCGCTTCGCGTACCCGCATACGCGGTGGCCTAGCCGCATTCATGCAAGGTAGACGCCCGGCCTAGCCAGTGCTTGGCCTTCACGTTCGCGTCGGCTACTGGCGTTCGCATGCCCGCGTAGGATGTGGCTTAGCCCCGTTCGCGCAAACACGCCTGGTAGCATGTTAAAATGTTCCTTCTTCTTCTTTCCTCATTTTTCTCCATAACTACCAGTTCCCAAACTCCATATTACTCTAATTTTGACCACCAACTTCTTAGGGTATTTTCACCATTTCATCGTGGGCATTCTCCCATCTTATAATCTGATAAGTTGTTGCTAAATTTCAAACTTGTTCATTCTTTAATTCCTCTCCTTTGTGGTAAATTCTTGGAGCTCAAAATTGTCATTGATTCTGCCCTCTTGTAAATTGCATGCTTCATAGGCTTACTGGAACACTCCCTTGGTTCGCTTCTCCCGATTGTGGTGAGTAATTCTCATTAATTTTTTGGTTTTAGTTCTTGAATCTCCATTCTTAATTTTCCAGCTGGGACAGGCTATTTTTAGTTTGGATTTCATGCCCTAATTCTTCAATTCTTGGGGCATGCACTCTTATGATCCTTATGATCATTTGTTACTCTTTCCTTTTTGGTCGCGGGTTGCAGGGCCCACAGGCTCGCCGGTAACCTATTTTTTACCCTGCTACAAGTATAACATTATTCATATCAGTAGACTCATTTTAATGTGTTATTTATGTTTTTGATAGTTTGATTATCGTTCAGGACTTCTCGGAGCAATTCGGGCTTGGATATCGTTGTCCCAGCAGCTTGTCGTCAGACGACAGGTAGGTTACACTCTAAACTCCCTAGACTTAGCATATATCAAATGAAATTGTACTAATTGGCATCCTTGGACTGGGTTATTAGCTTGGCACCACAGACCTAAACCACTTTTCCATGATCGCCTCGTTTCTTTCCTCCATTGTGTGTAGTATTATTTATACGTTAGTATTATCACCCTCATGGTCCTATGTGTCCTTGATTTTACTCTAGACCATAGACGGTGGGCTATTCTGGGGTGTTTGTGAGTCCCGGACATTGTTATTGCGATATAGGCTAGATATCTGTGCTATAGAGCAATTAGAGCCTGTGCAAGGCCGATAGGTTAATTATGGGCCGGGGGCCCTTATTGTTATTGTATACATCTTCTGTCATGCATATAAGGGGGATCTCTAGGTGATTTTACTGTGGTTTGGGGCTTGGGATCCACTATTCATGATTTTCTAAATCTTGCATGGCCTGTAGGGCCAATTTTTGGTAAAAATGATTGTAAAAGGGGGTTTGATACTGTTTTAATGGATCTTGGTGGCGTAAGATAAAATAAGAGGTGTTTAATCACTATTTACACTTATACTAGACTCGGTGGGGCCGAGTGCTAGACTTGTTTAACTACCACCTTTGGGATGATACTAGGCTCGGTGGGGCCGTGCGCTAGACCTATTCTTGACTTACTGATTAAGACCCAAATACCCTCCGAGCAGGATTACTTGGGGACTTTCGAGATTTGCGAGGCATTTAGTATCTTGGTCGGGGGCCTCCATGGACCTTTCCATTCCGAGCTAGGGGCTACCTGTCGCGAATGCCAGAGTTAGGGTATACAGTGTAGTAGAGGTATACGGGTGTGACCTTCCATGGATCTTGTCATTTGGGCCTTATAAGGCACCTGAAGTGGGTAACATACGTTACTATTACCACACTTTGTTAGCATATCATATCATACCATTAATTTGTGTGAGGTTCCACCCTTGTTTGATGTTTGTTGTGTGTACGCTATGGTAGTATGGGATGCTGGAGGGTTTGTCTTCACTTGGTTGTGTTCCATGGGTGTATGGGCTCCCATTGGTACTGTAGGTAGACTTGTTATTACCTTATCGAGCTTTATGATTCCTTGTTTAATTCCTATTGTATCTTGATATTGGAACTAGTATTATATAGCTGGGTGTGGTTATTACTCCTATATTTTAGCATGCTATTGTTACTTTATATCCCTCCTTCTCATTTAATTCAGGTTACCGGTATACCGCCTGTTTTCTAAAACCCCTTATATACTGTTATTGCAAGGATCCCAGGTGTGTCTTTTCTTACTTTCGCTTGTGCCTATAGTATATATCCTACTTGCTAGCCTTGTATGTTGTTTCTATTGTCTTTCTTCTGTGCTAGCTTCTCTGTGCTTCTTCATTGTCTTTGGTGACTATTTGCTTCTATTTTGTCTATTACTACTCTTTAATCTTATATTGCCCAGTCGGCCTATGATACCTATTGGGTACGTTTTGCTTCACATTTGGTGCTCATACTACACTCTACATCTTCTGGTGAAGATCCTAGAGTGGGCCATCACTTTTAGCTCATTGGAGACTCGTGCGAGGAGCTATTTTTGAGATATTTCAGACTGAGGGTGAGATCTTGGTGATCGGAGCTTAGCTTTTAGTTATCTTTTGTATCATGTACTCTATTACTACTCGGAGAAATCTATATATATATTGTTTTGGATCCTTTGTACCCTTTATATGTAGTTCTGGATCTATACTATGATACCAGATTTTGGGTTTGGTTAGCTTCCGCTTATATGTTATATATATTCCTGATGTTCACTTTATTTACTTATTGCCCTTGCTTTCACTATTTAAATTGTTCTTCCGCTCATTTGTTAGATAGTAGCATATTGCTGACCGTTCTGGGCTACGGGGATTGGTTTGCCTACTGGGGGTTGTAGGCGCCATCATGATCAAGAAATTAGGTCATGAAAGTATGGTAGGAGATGTAGTTCTCCAGTGGGTTGATTTGATGCATTTGAGGTCAGGCCTTGGGGTACAAATTTATTGAGGGATTTCTTAGATAAGGTAAAGTTGATTAAGGATAGACTTTTCACAACTCAGAGTAGACAAAAGAGTTATGTGGATCAAAAGGTTCATAATTTAGAGTTCGTGGTTGGGGAGAAGGTCTTGTTTAAAGTATCACCTATGAAGGATGTTATGAGATTTAGGAAGAAGGGAAAGCTCCATCCCAGGTTTATTGTTCTATTTTTTATACTTTGATGTATTGGAGAAGTAGCATATAAGCTAGCTATGCCACCAGACTTATTAGGTGTTCATCGAGTATTCCAAATTTGGATGTTGAAGAAATATCATGGTGATGGTTCGCATGTGATTCAATGGGACTCGGTGCAATTAGACCAAGGTTTGAAATTTGAGGAAGATCTTATAGATATCCGATATAGCCAAGTTAGAAAGTTGAGATCCAAGGAGGTATCATCTACGAGGATGCAGTGGCAGCATCATCCTATGGAGGAAGCTAATTGGGAGGTTGAATATGACATGAAAAGAAAATATCCTCACCTTTTCGAACGTTCAAGTACTTTCTTTTTCCTTACGTTTGAGGATGAACATTAATTTTAGTGGTTGATAATGTAACAACCCTCCAAGTTGTTGTGTGAATTTTTATGTATTTTTCCCCTTTTTACCCTCCCCGTAGTTTTTATACATGATTTATAATTTGCCGGGATGGGTAGTATGAACCTCAAGTTGTCCAAAAGCGATTTAATTCATTGGCTGGGTTCTTGAGTTTTAAGAATGTTAAGTTTGACCATGGTTAACCTTCAATCAAAATGACCTAGGATTGGTATTTTAGTGTTTCCAATAGGTTTGGAGCATGCTTTTTAGTAAATTTACATATTTAGTTTGTTTTCATGGGATTTCTAACAAATTTTAAAGGTCTATTGACAATTTTGGGTATTTAAAATAACTATTTTTTTATGATTAATGGGTCAAATCCACAATTTATTTATTCACATGAAGAGGGACATAACTAAGTTTGTTGAATAGTGCCAAAATCGTCAGTAGGGAAAGGTAGAGCATCAAAAGTCTAGTGGGCTGACTCTGGAGAGAGATATTCCATTGTGGAAGTGGGAGGCCTTAAATACGGATTTTGTCATAGGTTTGCCTTGTTTACGATAGACGTTCGATTCTGTTTGTGTTTATTGTTGATAGGTTGATAAAATTGGCCAATTTATTGCAAGTTAGGGCCATATTCTAAGACGAAGAGTATGTCAGACTGTACATTAAAGAAATAGTCAAACTCTATGGTGTCTATTATTGGTTATTTAAGATAGAGGGGAATGATTTACAGCATAATTTTGGAGATCTTTCTAGAAGGGTTTGAGGACTCTAGTTAATCTTAGTTCAACTTTTCATTCATAGACCGATGGCCAAGGCAAACGTACGATCTAGATGCTTGAAGATATGTTATGAGCATGTGTGCTAGATTTCAGAGGGAATTGGGATGATCACTTGTCACTTATTGAGTTTTCTTATAATAATAGCTATCATTGAGGCATCGGTATGGCACGATACTATGATTTATGTGGGCATAAATGTCAATTCCTTCGTGGTTGGTTCAACTCCAAAGAGTTAGGGTTGTTTTGACCTGACGTAGTACAGTAGTGCATGAAAAAGGTTAAGTTGATCAGAGAGCGATTCTTGACAGCTCAGGGCTTCTAAAAATAATATTCAGATGTTAGACGACAGGATGTAGAGTTTAATGTTGACGATTAGGTCTTTTTGAAGGTTTCACCGATAAAGGGCATTTTTCCATTTGGCAGGAAAGGCAAGTTGAGACCTTGATATATTAGGCCTTAACATATCATGCAATGGATAGGTAGAGTTACTTACTGATAAGTTGGTAATCTACCAACTTATTGACCCTTTATTCACGAATTATGGCCATATTTTTATGACAATTAGAGGTGGTTATTGCCTTTTTTATTGTAAATACAGGTACTCTTAGTCAATTGAATTAAGAAAAGAATTTGAACCCAAAAGAGCTTAAAATGGAGTTAAAGTATGAAGATGATCATAAGGGAAAGAATCTGTTATGAGGGGCGAAGTGACATGCGAGAAACAAATGCAGGTGTCAACGCACATGAGAGATTAGATTCTACTTGAGTAGTCTATTACATGCGAGACATTGCACCTCAATTTGACATCACTGCCTCAGAAATTAGGCACCTTCGAGCCTCAAGTCCCAAGGGCTGGCCGCAGGTTCCTTCGCCCATAGAGAGTATAATATTTCTCTTCTTACCTAAGAAAAACACCATTGTATTCAATTTAGAGCTTGGAATTTTAATTTAGCTTACAGAATGAATGGAATTTTGGGAAACACATTTGGTATCTTCTCGTATTCCTTTACTATGAGTAGCTAAACTCATCTCTAGGTGTGTGTGCATGATAGGTATTTGAAAGTGGGAATAGGTGTTGATTAATTATGCTTATAATTGATTACTTACTATGGGTCTATTGAATTTTTCATGTTTTAATTATAAAATTGATGGTTTCAAACATTGATTTAAGTTACTAATTATGTTCTTGCTTGTAAGAGGAGTTCTTCAATTAGGTAAGAATTCAATAGTGGAGATTTGGGATTCCTACCACAAATTGAGGCTAGAAATAGCATGATTAAAGGGAATTCCCAACTAAGAGTTAAATCTAGAGATAGTTTGATTCACCTAAGCATTAATTGTTTTTTTTCATGTCAAAACTATAGGGCTTGAAATAAGACTATAGTAAATATATTTTGTAGATGGAAAAATCACTGAGTATAGCTTAAACCAAGCTACCCTTTCTATTAATTGAAAGTTTGCTTCAATAATCAGCCCCTATCCTAAAGTATGACTGTCACGACCCGATTTATCGGTCATGATGGCACCTATAACCCCCAGTAGGCGAACCAACCCCCGTAGCTCAGAATGGTTAGTAAAAGGCTACCTTCTAACAGTTTAAATGGAAGAGCAAGTAAAATAGTGGAAGCAAGGGAACAAGATAACGAAATTAGATAACAAGGATAATATATAGGAAAAGCGGAAACTAAACCAACCCCAAAACCTGGTGTCATAGCGTATAAGAGCCAAACTATATCAGGGGTACAAGGTTCAAAAGTAATATATACACAATGTCTCCGAAACTATAAGAGTACATAATACACCAAGGATAACTGAAGTCAACATCTGAACGCCAAAAGCTCACCCTCAGCCTGGATGATCCAAAATCAACACCGCACACGAGTCTCTGGAGCTCTATCGGTGATGGCCCATACTAGGATCTGCACCAGTAAATGCATAGGGTAGGGTGAGCACCAAATGCAAAGCATAAGGTACCCAATAGGTATCATAGGCCGACTGGGCACATATAAAGTGAAAGAGCAATAGCAGGCAGAGTAGGAACAAATAGTCTTAGAATTCAACGATAAGCAGACAGGAGCTAGCCCAGAGGGAAGACAACTGAAATAACATATAAGGCTAGCATATAGAATATATACACACAATAGGCACAGGTGAAAGTAAGGACAACGCACCTGGGATCCTTGCAAAAATAGTATATATAAGAATAAGTTCTAGAAATGGGCAGTATACCGGTATCCTTAAGTATAAGGAAAAAGGGAGAGAAGAATAAAGGTAGACATTCTCGACATACAGTAATTAATACCCAATCAAGTCATACAAAACTCAATCCAAGGACTCATAACCATACAATAATCATGCTCATACTCAACCTTAACAGGGAATAATATCGGAATAAAAAAATGAGAGTCTACCTACAGTCCCTCGGCCTCCCATACAACCGAGGAACGTATTCAAGTGAAAATAAACCCTCCGGCATCCCATACTACCAGAGCGTACAATCAACAAATAGCAAACAAGGGTTGTATATCAAAAAATGGATGATATGATACATGAAAACCTCAGGGTGAAATAGAACCTCTGTATGTACCTCCTCCGGTGCCGATTGGGCCCAGCAGGAAGGTTCCATGGAAGGCCACAACCCGTATACCTCTACTCCACCTTATAACCTTCCCCTTGGCACACACAGCTTAAAGCCTCAGGACCAGAGCGGCAAGGTCAATGGAGGTCCCATACCCCATACTAAAACTCAGAATCAAAACGTGTCCTCCGGAATCGAGTCCGGGTTCAATAAGTCTCAAATGTGCATGCCTAGACCCTGTCTAGGACTAAACCAGCGAAAAAGATGTCTCAAAAACACTTCCAAGGGTGCCCGGGCACAACTGGGTCTAAAATATTAGTAAAAACATCTTAGATGGTCGCCCCGTCCGAGCCTGATATCATTTCAAACCAGTAAGGAAACTCAGCTAGCACTCTTACCCGGTCGAATCTAGCAATAGTAGTAAATCATGATAAAACCATATCTTTAACCTTCTTTTACCCCAAGAAGATCCATGTATCAAGTCATATTATTTCCAAATCCAATTTCATCGAAAATAGGCCCCCAGGGCCATGCAAGGTTTAGAAAATCAGTTTTTCGTAGGCCCGAAGCCAAAAACTGTAATTAAACGTGGAAAAACCTCTTTATATGCATGGAAATGATATGATCAACCCAAATAGTTTCCCGACAGCTCACAATCAACCTAACAACCCTGCATAGGCTACGAACCTACTCAGCAAGCATAACCAACCTAGAAGGATATTTCTATGTCCAGGACTCGCAGACATTCCCAATAATCCCACCTTTTATGTTCCAGAGTCAGTAAGACCTCACGGGGTCACAAAGGTAATAAATATATCAACTAATAGGAATACTACACACAACGGAGGAAAGAAATAGAACGAATCAAGAAAAATAGGTCAAGGTCTGTGGTACCAACCTAATAACCCAACCCAAGTATGCCAACTAGTACAATTTTACCCGATATAAGCTAAGTCTAGGGAGTTAAGCTGTAACCTACATGTCGTCCGACGATAAGCTACGGGAATGATGATATCCAAGGCTGAGCTGCTCTGAAAAGCTCCTAACGAGAATTAAACTATCAAATTCATGAATAAAATGTTAAGACGAGTCTAACGATACCCATATTGCTACAATTGTAGCCGGGTCGATATCCAGGTCAAAAGCAGGCCCGTGGAGCCTGCAAAATCAAACTAAAAATGAAAAGAACCAAGATGACCCCAACAATGCCAAGAAGGCATGCTCCAAATTTGAGCACAATTGGATAAGGAAAGGGCACTAAAACAGCCCGCCCAAGTTGGGGATTGAAGAATGGAAATTTCGAAAATAAAAATGGAAATTGGGAAAGAATTACTTACCAAAATGACGGAAAATCAGCCCAAGATGGATAAAACATCACACCCACGAACATGCACAAGCTTAGGGGGCAGAATCTATCACAAAATCCAAGCTTTGGATGAGCATCAATGGAGGAATTAAGAGAAAAACCGAAGAAACCAAGTTGGAGAAGATGACTTACCAAGAGGCGAAGAACTATGGATAATCGATGAACAAATAATTTCCCAAGGTTTAGAACTGAATTGGAGCAAAATGGTGGAGAGAATTTTGAGTTTTAGAGTGAGAAAAGTGAGGAGAAAGGCTGAAAAAAACAAAATGACAGCAATAAATAGTTGTTGTCTGCAGCTGATTTTTTGCACTTTTTAGAAAACTCGATGGGGTATTCTGGGCACAATCAAAAATCGATATTCAAAAACCAATAGTGTTAGTAGAGTGGAAACGACGTTCTGGACTCAACGAAATTGAAAAAACATCAATATGAGGTCGTTTCAGAGAAATGTTGACCCAAGTCAACACTAATGAAAAGGAACTCAAAGGCTCAAAATGAGTCCGACTCACCCAGAACCCAAACCTACCATCTTCCTAGTCCAAACTCAACTTTCCGGAGCTGATGTAATCATCAGATTTCGAATCCAACACTCCGATCATTGAAATTCACCCGAAGTTACACTTTCAACTCCAAATGGCCTAAAAACTGAGAGAACAACACAAACCCCACACCGGACATTCTCAGGCCTCAACTAAAGGTCCAACTAGACCAAACTCATCGCTCCAGAGCTAACAGAACTGTCAAAATTCAATTTTGAGAACGTTAGCTAAGAATGTTGACTAAAGTCAACGATATTCTAAGTTTAAAGCTCTAAAACAGGCGAACGGCTAAAACGACCAAACGAACGACCAAGGCACCGAACTACCGGTCCCAGCAAGCCATAAATGACTTGAGGCCTCTACAGGAAGGCTCTAACAGTGCAATAAATGCAAAAATTCAAAGATGACCGGAAGGGTCATCAAAATGACCACATCAAAAGCACACCCTTAGGATCCCTCTCTTGATTAAAACTATTGTGTTCACTTTGTTAAGTCGTTATAATTAAAATTTTGATTTCCCAAACCTTTTTCCCCAATTTTACTTTTGCTTGTTCAGATAATTGCTTACTCAAGTAAATTGATATTCCATGTTTAGTGGTAAGTCATTGCCCCATTCTCTATGAATTTGACCCCGACATACCTTAGGTTACTTATTGTTTTGCTTGTCGATCGT
The DNA here is from genome assembly GCA_003996215.1 of Jaltomata sinuosa. NCBI lineage: Eukaryota > Viridiplantae > Streptophyta > Magnoliopsida > Solanales > Solanaceae > Jaltomata > Jaltomata sinuosa. Next base: position 42,354 of record QJPP01005250.1, read on the forward strand.
TACCACCTTTTTTGGGAGAGTTCTTTTGAACATCATCAAAAATGACGACATTGCCGGGGAATGGTTTTTGATTTGCCATTTTATTATCTTTTAATTCACATTTGCTGAGCATTTGTTCTCTTTTACATTTTCATTGTTTTTGTTGCTTTTGAGTAGGTAGCACATGAGCCAAGAAGGTGATCAAGAAGTGTGGATGGATTCATGGACATGAAGGATGGACCTATTGTTCATAGTGTCATGGGTGCCATCTGGCTACCTCCATGCATTGGCACCAATATATTTTATGTAAAAAGTATAATGTTGCATTTGATACAAATAAAGGCGCTATTTGGAGGGCTGGCCCATGAAGATGCAAATCGACATATACAAAAAAAATTCGAGAATTTTCAGCCCTTCAACATAAAAAACATAACTCAAGAGTTGATCCGACTTTGTTTGTTCCAATTTTCTCTTACGGGGGAGGCAATTGTGTGGCTTGAAGAGCTCTCGGAGGTCTCAATTACGACTTAGAATTGGTTGGTTAAAGCCTTATGGGTCAGATTTTTTCCACCCTCACGTATGATGTAGTTAAGAGATGAGATTACAAATTTTTGGCAACTACCGGATGAGCCATTGCATGAGGTATGGTTAAGATTCAAGAAGAAGCTATTGTTATGCCCCACCATGGCTTACTGGAAGGGGTTCTTCTCCAAAGCTTCTATCGAGCACTTGACTCTATGAACAAATTGGTGGCTAACAATATCGCACGTGGGACTCTCATGGATCAAAATCATGGTCTTGCTTATGCTCTCTTAGATCGAATGACAAAAACCAATAGAGCATGGCATACAAGAAAAGCTGAAGTTTCATTGGGTGTTACTTACTCCATAATGACTAGTGAGATGATGAGAAAGGAGGAGGAAAGAAATAAGACCATGGCCAAAATGATGACCCAATTGACTTGTTGGCCAAGAATATGATGGGAGCTAGGACCAAAAGTGTCAATGCCATAGATACTTATGGTTCAAAAGGTCATGAGAAGGGTGCTTACTCTTCTATGGACAAAGAAGTTTGTTTTCTATCGGCGGGTTTTTGGCATGGATATCAAGGTGTCAATCAAGGCCCTTGGCATCCTAGGGACGAGAACCAAGGTTGGAACTAAGATAAAGACACTCAATGGAGAGATAGAGAGCTACGTCAAGACCATAAAGGTCAATGGAGAGAGCATGAGAAAGACAGTGATAGCTGATAATGCTCAAACACACTGTCCAATAGGAGGTGATAGTGATCGCCAAAGCAAAACAAAAATTATATTCCCGAGAGGAGTTAGGTTTGATCCCACAGATAACAGTTATGATGAGTTGCCAAGAGATTATCGTATATCAATCACCAATAGTGTAATTGCTCAAATAACATAAAAAGTAAAAATTAGGGGGAGTAAGGAATTTGGAATCTATCACAATCACAATTCGAAGAAAAAAGCAAAGTAATTAACAGGTTTGTAATCAAATGAGAGGATGACTAGGGGTATGTTTCCGATGGGATTCAAACATGGGCTAGGGTACTTGTTCAATTATGAAAATTCTCAACAAATGATATAGGTAGCATTGGTTATAGTTATGTTTGTCAATCTCTCGATCTTTCAAATATATTTCTGATGGTTTTTATTTAAGAACCATGGGTTCATCACAAAACAACCAATAAAAGCTTGGGGAAGTCATACTATTTCTAGCTTAGACTCTTCAATGGGTGTTTTTGGTGATTAAGCTATTTCTAGCCTCAATCTAGGTGGAAATCCCAAGTACCCACTATTGAATTCTCATCCAAAATTATGACCTTCTCTTTCAAGCAAGAACACAACCAAGTAAGTTCAACCAATGTTTGCAACCATTAAATTTAGAGTTAAAACATGAAGAATTCAATAGACCTATATCAATTTAGCAATTATAAGCACAATTAAATAAGACCCATACCCAAATTCAAAAATCCATCACACATACCCCTAGACAAGGAAATTAGCCACTCATATTAAGGAAATAAGAGATTATACCAATTGGGTAATTCAAATTTCCATTCATAATTGTACTAATATCAAATATCCAAGCATAATTTGTACAAAAATGGTGGAATATCAAGGTAGAAGATGAGAAATGTCAAGTAAACTCACTATCTTCCTTAGGAAACTCTCTCTATTGAAAACTATTAAAAATTATGTCTAAAACTCTCAGGTACAGTGCCCAATTTGGGTTTTAGAAGCTTCCCAAAATGTCACTTAAAAGATGACAAAATTGCCCCTCGGGCGTGGTTTGACGTGACATGTGATACAATGTGCAGTCGCACCACACATTGTACGCATCACACATCACTTGTTCTTAGACCAGTGACTTTAGTTGATGTTTGAGTGTCATGTGAAGGGAGGTGTGAACCGCACCAGCCATTGTGCATGTCGAATGGTAGTTGCATCTCTTGGAAGATTCTTCTTCTCTTTTGATCACCTTCACACTTCAACTCCTTTGAGATCTTCTGGGTTCATATCCTTATTTTCTATTTGTGACCATGAGCACCTACATTTGCATCAATAAAGTCAATAAGTACCTCTAAATCTTATCAAAACATGGCAATAATTCATAGATAAAGGCTCAATAAGTTGGTAGATTACCAACATATCATTAGCTATAATTACTAAAGTGCTAAACCCTATGTACCTCCACCCAAAGGTAATGTTTCCCCATCCTAAGCAAGTGTGAGTGACCCAGTGAACTCCAAATTTGAAGGTATATTGTCAAAAGTACTACAAAAGGTTGAGTCTATGGATAACATAATAAAAGCCTTAAAAAGTGAGGTGTTGACTCTTTATCAAATAGTGAGTTCTCACGCGACATCCATCAAACATTTGAAAGATCAAATGAATCATCTCTCATCCTAAATGAACCCTCATTTAAAAGATACCCTTCTAAGTGATACTCTTTCAAATCTTAAGAATGATGGTCACATGATGTCAATTGTCACTCGAAGTAGGAGAATGCTTGATGGATTGAGAAAACCAACCACAGAAGTCATGATTGAAAAGGATGACAAGATAACAAAAAAAGTCATGATTGAGAAGAGTAGTGATGTAAGTTTGGATATTAGGGTGATGCTTGGTACACCCAATATAGTTATCAATGATAATATCTTGAATGAGGAGAAGGATGAGATTGAGTCACCTCCTCAAGTTGCAATTGAGATAGAAGAGGAATCCCCTTGTAAGACAAGGTCATTGCCTGAAGGTCCTCCCCCATATCCCTTGTACCATTGGTGTGTTCTTGTTTAGAAAAGCCTTGGCTGACCTCGGGGCAAGTATTAATTTGATGCCTCTCATGATCTTTAAAAATTTAGGTTTAGTTCCTCCTAAACCCACACCAATAAGATTGTTAATGGCTGACCATTCGCTAAAGAATTGAGTGGGAATATTGTTTGATGTGTTTGTGAAAGTGGACAAGTTTATCTTGCTGACTGATTTCATGGTCCTAGATTGTGATGTTGATCTCGAAGTGCATATCATTCTAGGGAACCTATTCTTAGCTACGGGAAGAGCCTTAGTCACTGTTGAGTTAGGAGAACTCAAATTTTGAGTGGGAAGCAATAAGGTCACATTCAACATTTGTCAACCAATGAACCCTCCGAACGAGTATAGGGTGGTTTCCATAATTTCAACCACGGATGAGATGGTTGAAAGTCCTTGGGGAGATGAAATTAAAATGAAACCATCGGAAAATAAACTTGTTGTCTACAATGATGGTGGAAAGAAGGATTTTTAGGTATTGATCCTTCCTAAACCACCATATTTGGTGGACGTGCAAATGGATCCTAAAGACTCTCTTCAATTTTCCGTATCTATGATGTTATCAACTTGGCAACAAAAGGAGGTGATAAAAATCTTGAAGAAGTACTTCCGGTGTTTTGGTTGGGACTGTGCCAATTGTATTGGCATAAACTTGGGCAATGATTGATTCGTAAGATACTATCATCATGCCGTGATGTAATATCAAGCGCTTCTTGGGAGTCAATCTAAGTTTTTTTAATTTAGTTCCTATAAGGCCTCGAGAAATTTTGAATCAAGTTAATACTTTAAAGCATGCCTAACTCTTAATATATAAAGAGTTACGTGGTGCACGTATTTTAAGAAAAATTATAGTGCACATATCAAATAGTAGAGTATTCATATTAGTATATCTTGCTATGTCAGAGGAGAAAACTGTAAATAAATTAAGTGATCTCACATGATTAATTTATTATATTTGGGGTTGGTGGGACCCAATTCATAGTTATTAAAAAAATGGAAAAAGGGGAATTGGTAAAGTGGTAGGTTTGGTTGCTGGAAAGCAACATACAGTACTATTACATTGTATTTTAGAAAAAGGAAAAAAGGAAGGGAAATATTATTATTATTATGATTATTATGGAATTAAAGACTCACTTATAATTGGATCATGTGGGGTCGCTTTTCCACTTCCTTTAGAATGCATTCACATAGGAAGTAAAAAAGTTATTTTGGCTTTGGAAAAACTTTCCAGAAATAGTGCACTACACTTCGTCCTCTTCATCAGTGGTTTCGAGGTGAGATTTAAATCTCATAAAGAAAGCAGTGATTTGCTTGATTGAGCAGCGTACAACAATTCAGAGTTGCTAGACAATTAATAGTCTTCGTTCAATAATTTTTAAGACCCATACAAAAATAATAACTCACGTTGGGATTCAATTTCAAAAGGTAATTTCTCTACCCTAGACTGAATATAATTGTGGAATATATGTTTGGGATATAGTAGAAGGTGGTAGTCACCATTCGAATTGAATTCCGCAATAGTTTTTTAAATGAGTTTTGTTAGTTAGGCTTCTTGAAGAAAAAGAAAAGAATAAAGTTGTGATAAAAGTAAAGTTTTGGGTAGTTATACAGACGAGGAATATTTGTTCTTGAATTTTATATGTTGAAAAATAAAGGATTCACTACAAGTGTTTGTTAAGGGATTTGATTAATTTTGGTCATAAGTGAAAAATATTGGAAAATTGTTAGAGGAACCTATGGGTTATTGATGAATGTATTTATGTGTTGTGTATGTAGTTAATTGGGTTGGTTGCGTGAAGAATACTACTAGGAGTGTTGAGTTGTTTGGAACTCACAGTACAACCATTAGCTAGGGAAGTATCTAAGGGATGTGAAGCTAAAACTTCCTTCGTTGTAAGGCACGACCCTACTCATATACGGCTTCTATAAGTGCCAAAATAGTTTACATGAAAAGCGAAAACAAGGTCTTTAGTTTCTTTATGTGTCATTTCATTGCATAACTATTAAAGCTTATACATATTCGCATTACTCCCTTCGAATCAAGCTTTCTTAATATTTCGCATGACCGTAAGTGTCTTTACTTGAAATTATTAGAATTCACTCAATGTGATTATATGTATGTGTCACGTATTATAAATGAAACAAATAGCCATATAATAATTAGACTAGATTATGTGATAACCTATTTGATATAGCCGTAAGTTAAAGCGAGAACTAGTATTTGGATAATGATATTATGTCCGGGAAGTTAGGTATTATATAAAGATCTTACTTAAATAGTTTGATAATCGTTATCATAGATTATATGACATAGGCCTTTTAAGGCATTACTTGATAAAAGATATCGACGGGAGGGTATTCATAGGTTTTATTTGGCACACTCTTATGATGTGATTCTGTGCACAGGATTGAGACCAGACCATTATAGTGAGCCCTAATGTTATAGCGTACCTGCCTTTGTGGCATCAGTTACATTTGCAGTCAGCTGGAATATCATGCACTAATTTCCCTGACTCGAGCCAACACATGGCACATATGGCCTGCAGGCAAACCCTCATAGTGAGCCCTCAAAGGGTGTACCCTGTATTAGACCCCGATTGTAGTTATATTTATCAAAAATATAGCAATGAGTATTTGAGCAAAAAATGCCTTACCCATGACCTTGATTGCCTTCGATAGGCCATCACATGATCATTTGTATTAAATATAGGGTAAGTACGTCACCTAGGCAATCCATAGGGTCTATATTATAATGAATATTTCTTTGAACGTTATATGAAAAACTAATAAGGTTGGTGCATACGTTACTATTTCATATCGTACATCTATTACTTGTATGCTCATAATTCTTTCATTTTGACATTTGATTCATAGGAGCTTCCATAATTGTCTACTTGTTATTCTATCTGCTTTACTTACCAGTATATGTTGTATATGTACTGACATCCCTATGTTTGGGGCACTGCATTTTCTTATAAATATAAAGTCAGGTTCACAGGGGAGCATGCACCCACGTTAGGTTCTATTGCCACCTTTAGTTGGTATTTTGGTGAGCTCCATCTCTATCTGGAGCCAGATTATGTATAGTATTTTTGGTTATATGTATAGATCTCTAGTTAGGTACATCAGGGCCTGTCCCGACTAGTTATAGTAGTATAGCATTTTGTATTCTTTAGAGGCTTCCTAGACATTATCTAGCATCATATTAAATAGTTTTGTTCCAGTTACTCTGTAGTATATATATATCCAGTATATGTTAGTTAGCTACTCATTTATCAGTTTATAACTTCATACATGTTATAGTTTACTCATAAAACAGGTGATCATATGGTTCTTGTCTTCCCATCTGATTTTGAGCATGACAAACTTGGTATCAGAGACAGGTTCAATTGTCCTAAGGAGTCTACGAAGCTGTGTGGAGTAGGACCTACTTATTAATGTGTTGTGTGCCACATTTATAATCAAGGTACTACATGGGTATTTAGAAATTTGACTTTCATTTGTAATCTAGATCGTGCGATAGAGCTAAGTCATAAAAAGTTACTTCTTACTCATATTATGCTTATTTGTGATACAGATCATGTCTTCTACAGATAAGGATAAAGTATCCCAGTGGGTCACTACAAGCACTACTCAGGAAGCAAATACTACAAGGTGGTCTCCAGTATTAGGGGGTCATATTAGGGCTCAAGAAAGTTTGTTGAGTCATATGCTTCCAGGTTCTCAAGTGCCTAGGACAGAAAGACCAGTAGGGGTTCATGCACCTCTAATGGTTCCAGCAGTAGTTCCTATACTACCACCAGGTGCCTCAAAGCAGGATCTTAGAGGAGCGATACAGTTTCTCACACAGTTGGTAACCACTCAGGCTCACAGCTAGACTATGGACGTCCCTGTTGCTGATCAAGGGGAGGTAGCAAGATCTAGGATTTGAGATTTTCATCGTATGAATCCTCCAGTGTTCACAGTCTCTAGCCTTACGGAGGACATTCAATAGTTCATTGATGAGACTCATAGAATTTGTAAGGTAATGCGGGTATCAGAGACAAATTCTATTGAGTTGGCCTCTTAAAAATTAAAAGGTGTTGTTGTCGCTTGGTATGAGATGTGGGAATCTTCAAGGGGTCAGAATTCTCCCCCAGCAGTCTAGACGCACTTTGCGAGGGCCTTCATAGATCATTTCGTGCCATTAGAGCTCAAAAATTCAAAGGTAGATGAAATTCTGAATATAAAGTAGCGTGATCTCAGTGTCAGAGAGTAAATCTTATGGTTTATGCAGTTGTCTAGATTTGCTCCAGTGTTGGTTAGTACTCAGACATCGAGGATTCATCGCTTTGTGGGTAGCGTCATAGGTTACTTGAGGGATAACCTTTTTCTTGCTGCCCTCAATAGGGATTTGGATATAGAAAGGATCATGGCATATGCTCAACAGTTAGATGAGGATCAGCATAATCATGAAGAAGATAATGAGAGGGAACAGAGTAAGAGAGCTAGGATGGCTTGCCAGTATCAGGGGAGCAGTGGAGCTTACACCAGTAGAGGGGCACCTAGGAAGACTCAGTCGGTAGTCTGCTTCACAGCTAATGCTCCAGCTTGATTTTTGAGATATAGACATGATTAGGGTCAGACTTCTAGGGCACCAAGCCCACAACCTCAAAGGGATACTAGTCGAGGATTACCACCTCGACCCACATGCATACATTATGGCTAAGCACATGGAGGGGAGTGCCAGTGTGGGTCAAATGCTTATTATTGGTGTTGTATAGAAGGCCATATGGTACAAGATTGTCCGCAGCTAAGATATAAAGGCAGAGGTGATAGATCACAACCTATGCGGTCTATATCAGCCTCATCATCATCAGAACCTTCTTCTTGTCGCGGTCCTCGTGCACTAATAGGTAGAGGATCTGGTAGAGGCAGAGGGAGTAGTTCAAGTACCAGCCCATATTGTGTGTATGTACTAGTCGATCGGCATGATCTAAAGGCATCCTTGGACGTGATCATAGGTACTCTATCCATCTTCTCATATGATGTATATGCCATGATAGACCCATGAGCTACACTGTCATATGTTACTCCATTTATTGCTAAAAAATGCAGAATACATCAAAAGTTATTATGTGAACCATTTGCAGTATCGACTCCAGTAGGAGAGTCTCTCATAGCTAGACGAGTCTATTATAATTGTGTAGTGACCATATATGGCTTTGATACATTGGCTAATCTAATTGAACTTAATATGGTTGACTTTGATGTCATCATGGGTATGAATTGGCTATCCTCTTTCTATGCTACAGTTGATTGCCGAGCTAAGATTGATCAATTTTATTTTTTGGGCGAGCCGATCTTAGAGTGGAAGGGTAATACTATGATTCATATATGGAGGTTTATTTCCTATCTTAAAGTCACGAAAGCTCATAGCAAATAGGTATTTATATCACCTTGTCCAAGTAAGAGACCTTGAAGCTGAGAAGCAGGAGACAATTTGTTACATCCCAGTGCACACGCAAGTGTACGTGGTCGTGCAAGTAATATAGTGGCTCTTGCGAGACGAACATCAATCCCATAGGGACTTGTGCTTAGCAAATAATCTAATCTTAATTAATACTATTGATGCTAAAACAAATGTGATTTGTAACCAAGAGTTGAACTTTGTTTTATAACTAGAATACTAGAATTAACGACGATATAAAATTTGGATTGTGAACAATATATGGAGAAATCCAGGGTTGAGGCACTTACTACACAATCATGCTTAACTATGATTCATAGCTGGTGTTAATGTTTATCGTGATCGTTGGTTTACGGGATTAATATTATAACCCTAGAATAGTCATCCTCTAAATCATCTATCCAAATTAATCTCACAACTACATCGTTGAGCAGGGATGTGAGTCTTTAACTTGGATGTATTCAACATTCTTCCCATTTTATTAGCCATGTGGGGCGTTTAGGTATATATCTATCCTAACCGCAAATCATACTTCACAATTTCTAACTAACAACAAAAGATATGATCCACACCTCCTACGTTCTTCATTCCGTCTCTTAACTTCTATGGTCAATTCATTTTGAGACTTGGTTGTATCCTAAAGTTCATGATGCTTTAGAATAGTTAAACTAAGAACATAAGAACAATAACAAGACATGATAAACAATAAACCAACTAAATATCCATAATCAAGCATTCATGTTGTAGCCTCAACCCTACAAAGAGGGTGTTTAGCCACTCATAATCTAATTCGCAATTACAAAAGTGTTGTAGTTCATACAAGAATTAAGTAAAGAAAAGAAAAAGATTAAGAACCCTAAGGCAGCCTTATCCTTGTGTTTTTGCAATCCAAAGTCGTCCAAAGATGTTTACAATTGAAACCAAGTGTCCTATTTATAGTCAGAGACAAAATCCACTCACTAGGAACAAGGTCCGTGACACGCTGCCCATACTGGAGGCTAGGCAGCGTGTCACGCTACTCAACGCCCCAAACCAAGGCCGTGGCATGGCCTAAACACGAACCTCCACTAGTTTTTGGAAGCTTTAAGGTTGCCCACCTTTGTGTCACTCCACCCATAGCGGAGGCAAGCATCTGTGGCATGGTGGTGGTTCTTTTGACGTCCGTTTTCGCTCCCATGAACTCTTTCCATCTTGCTTTGTGTCGCCATGATTTGTAGCATGTTTGTAGGCCTTAATTAGCTTCCAATACACCTCCAAAGGTCATCTACAAGATCTCACAACGCACATAAGTCCATACGACACAATAAAACTCATCAAAGTAAACTAGAACAGGCATAGCTTATGAGCTCACAACACACATAAGTCTATACTAGCTAGTTTCCTCGTCTAAGCTCTAATTGATCTTTTGATCTCATTATTTGTTCCAAATGCTACCCAAACACTATAAATAAACATGTCAGTCACAAAGTACACCTTTACAAACTAAATACCTCAATAGTATATCAAGTTATCCTCAAAATTAAGCTTAACGTGCATGGATAATGACACTTAGGGGTGTAAATACGCCTAAGATTACCACCCCACACTTATAGCCTTGTTCATCCTTGAACAACACTCTACACTTATCATAATCAAGGAAGACTCCATTAACACTAAGACACTCTATCAAAACTAAGACACTCAAGCTAGAACTACAATGACCACATGAATAGCAAGTTCTACATTCGGCACGACATATTACACATAGAATCATATGGATGCTACTTCAAGACCTACTAGCCTCAAGAATTAAATCTTATCAGTTGACACACTCATATATAATTCTCAACAAAGAGATCATATAAGCCACCTATCTATCATTAAAAAAGTGCCCTTACCAAAAGAGAGTTACCCATATTTACTCACACAAATGCAAGTTATCACAAGAATGGGTTGAGGAATCAAATTTCACTCACTCTCACAAAGAATTCACATGTCATATAAGATGAACCATAGGCTTTCTTGTAGTGTAGTACTCCACTCATGTCAGAATCTCAAAGCTCAAGATCAAGTAGCACTTTAAGGGTTGCAATGTAGGCTAAGGGACGGGTAGGAACTATCTTGTTAAGAATAGTGATTCTCTTCCCTAAGCACTTTAATACATCACACTTTACATTGAACTCATCTTCAACCAACCTATTTTACACTATTATTATCTTCCCAACTTTGTTTTGTTTTGCCCCATCTTTTTTTAAGTTAGATTACACATCTTAGGTAGAGAGTATTTGCTATCAACACGTGAATCAATCCACTTTCCATCGCTCTTTTTAGGTTGGCATAATATAGAAAGAGAGTGCACCCAGATGAGACTCCCGCTGAAAAACATTCTTTTTCTGACATAACTTGCCACCAAACCATGGCATACATCAAACTACCAACTGCATAAGAATAAGGAACAGGAGACATTTCCTTCTTCTCTTCATCAGTTGATGGACTTGAATTTTTCTTTAGCCTCCCTATTCGATCCAAAAGATGCTTTTGCCATATCCTGACTTTCTTTTGACCCCCCTCCCTCCTATGTTGCCTTTAGGTTAAAATCCCCTATCACTTAAAGCCACCTCGTGAGCCCCTAAGTAATGTCTTGCGCGAAGTGACCCACTTAGAAAAAGCTCCCCTTTATGTTAGGGGAGCACTAAAATACAACTTCGATCGGATGCGGGTATCAAATCTTGCCGCTGAGATGTCCAGCGGATTCCTGGAAAGTGAGCCCCCTAAATCCAAGTAGGGGGGACTTCCTCAAAGACGGGATTTTGAAGACCGGACATTAAGAGAAAACAACGGATGAGAACCCTTTCTTTTCAACTTTTTCTCTCTCCTTTTGTTTGTGCTTCCACCTGGGCTTTTCATTCTGCTTTACTTTTTCTTTCATTCCATTACTCCCTACCAACCAACACATAAACAATTTTCAACACACCAACAACTAATTCATTGGGCTTCACTTCACTTTTCCCTTTTTCAATTATCTACTAACATCTTAATTTGATCACTAAAGTGCTTAGGAGTTTGTGATCAAATTGTAGGCAATTGAAAGAAGAGGTATACGATACATATGAGGATACCAAAGAATAGGCTAAAGGCTCAAAGGGGCTAGCTAAGGTTATGCACAAGGGTAGATTAAGAGGGTATAAAACATGGCTATGAAAGAAATGTCTATATCATCTCCTAAACTCAATACTCTTTATTTTGCTTTATAAACACACGAGGCAAGTTCTAGACATCAAAATGCATTCACGGAATAACAAAATCCTCACTCACACATGGCACATGTTCAAATCAAGAAGGCTACCTATAGACTCTCAGCCAAGCAATCACATGAATTCACATTTAAGCCAATATCACACAAGAGTCAAATAAAAGAGCCTTAGGTGTCTCACAGTAATCGTTTAATTTTTAAGATCATGCCACAGAATTCAACACCAACCTACAGTCAGTAGTCATGTGTAGCACTTAGCAACAACATCTACTCCTAAGAACAGAATTTTTAACTTACTCTTAAAAATCGAAATAGGATATTGGGTTCAAAGGGCTTCCCCCCAGAAAAGAACCAAAAAGAAAAACCGAGGGGTGGGTGAAGTGTGCTTCTACTAAATAGACCAAACAGAAAAACACGCCGACAAATATAAAATCTTTTTGTAATTTTTTTTCAATTTAATCAAAAACATGCAAATAAATAAAACTAGACACCCTACAGTGCACTTCACCCTAAACAAATCGGAATATTCCCACACCACACTTAAAACCATAGTTTGTCCTCAAAGTATAAATTAGAAGTACAGAAAGAAATACTCCCTGAGGCCTTTAGGCCTAGCTAGTAGCATCATGTCCATCAAAGGGATCCAGAGGACCCCACACTTAGTGTTTTCCATGCTCCTTAGCTCAGATCTCAGGTACTCAGACTTCCCTTCAACTTATTGACACAATACAAAAACAACACCAAAAGTAACACTAAAGAAAAACTAAAAAGAATAAAAATACTACCTAAACTTGGGTTGCCTTCCAAGCAGCGCCTGATTTACTGTCGCGGCAAGACTAAGATCACAACTCTCAGTCCCATTCTCTCATCCTCTTCCTCTTTCTTGGGGCCAATCTTCTTCTTCTTTTCAGACCTCTTGGGTGCTCATGCTAGAATTCTGGGTCCTTCCTCACATTCACCTTCTTAGAATCTCATTCAGGTCCTTCAGGTTTAGGATCTCATGGCAATTTGGGTAGCTCAATGAGAGAGTCTGAAGAGGTAATTAGATGTACGCTCTTCTCCACCCATACTCATCCACTTCCATAGATATGATCATGCATAGATCCTTGTAGTGTGAGGGTGCGTTGAGTGGTGTGTACACTCTGAAGGTCACCTCTACATTATTCATCCTCATCTTGAGCGTGCCCTCTCTTACATCAATCAGTACTCCATCGGTAGCCAAGAATGGATGTCCCAATATGATTGGTACCCTTTCATTTGCCTCATAATCAAGAATAACAAAGTCAGCAGGAAGAATGAACTTACCACCCTTGATGAGAACATCCTTTATAATTCTTTTGGGGACCACTCTGGTTTTGTCCGCAATCTGTAGCACCACTGAGGAACGCCATGGATTCCCTAACCCAAGAGTTTTAAACAATGATAAGGGTATCAAATTGATGCTTTCCCCCAAATCACTCAAGCCCTGGACCACATCACTTTCACCAATTTATATAGGAAGGGTGAAACTCCCAGGATCCTTGAGCTTTTTAGGCATCTTACTCATCACCACTGAACTGCACTCCTAAGTAAGTGACACAGTCTCAACGTCTTCCAACCTTCTTTTGTTCGCCACCACATCCTTCAAGTACTTAGCATACTTGGTTATTCCCTGCAAAACATCTAACAAAGGGAGGTTAATGTGAAGTTCTCTAAATGTGTCAAAGAACTTCTTAAAATAGGCATCCTCTGTTGCTTTCTTAAGCCTCTGTGGGAATGGTGGTGGTGGTCTTTTTTGAGGCTGCTCAATTGTCTTTTTCAGTAGGGTACTCAGACTTCCCCTTTTTTCCAGCTTTCTTAGACTCAGCCTGCTTCTCTATCTTCTTAAAAGTGATCAACTCTTCTTGCACTTTATGATTTTTTCTTGGAGGTGTATCAATCATGCCCCTACCACTCCTCAAGGTGATTTCCATCACTTTCTTAGGATTTTCTGTATCACTAGGCAAACCCCCTAGAGGTCTTGTATTATGCGCCTAAGCTAGCTGTCCCATTTGAACTTCTAATGTCTTTGTGGCTAATTGCTGATTTTTTATGTCAGCAGCCATCTATTCTTGATTAACCATGATCTTCTTCAACATGTCCTCAATATTGTTGGCCTGAGTGTTGTTCTGCACACCTCGCTGTTGTTGATCCTGATTACTGCCCCAAGATTAGTTAGGCTGACCCTGCCAATTTCGATTATAGGAACTCCCATGGTTTAAATTTCCTTTCTATGCATTACCTACAAAGTTTACCGACTAATGATTCGTTTAACATAAGTCTGCCGAATGACCACTCAACTCACAAGTTTTGCACCAAGTCTGTACCCACTGCACTGCATTAACTAGAGCCTGAGGTTGAGTAGCACTCAACTTGTTGAATTGAGCCATCATTTGGGTCTGAAAACTGGCCAACTGTGCCGTTAGTGCTGTGACACTATCTAACTCAATCATACCTTCAACCTTCTTTACCGTATTTCTAGACATGTTACCATTCCAATCTGGATTCCCTTGTGCGATACAGTTGAGAAAAGTATATAGCTCATCATATGTCTTCTCCAAAGCTTGACCACCTGCCAATGAATCTAGCAAAATCTTTGTATTGTGATCAAGACTTTCAGCAAAGGTGTGAGCTAATACCTTATTAGTTTGCTGGTGATGCGGGCAATCCCATAGAAAAGACATGAATCTCTCTCATGCATGATAGAGATTCTTGTCTGGTTTCTGCTTGAAGTTTAGAATCTCACTCCTCAACCTTGCAGTTTTGCCTGATGGTTAGAATCGGATGAGGAACTTCTTTGCTAAATCATCCCATGTTGTGATCGAATGTGAAGGTTATGCCTTCAACTATTTCTTTGCTTCTCCCATCAGTGAGAATGGGAAAAGTGTGAGCCTCACATAGTCTATGGAGATCTCTTTGGGAATGAATATGTCACTGATCTCCAAAAAGTTCTAGAGATAAACCTGTGGATCTTCATGTGACATGCCTTTAAAGTGCCCGCTTGTGTGCAACAATTGCACCATATTTTGCTTCTGTTCAAATTTGCCCCATGCGGCTGGCTTCTAAATGCAGGAGTTCACATTAGTTGTGAGTTGGATTGCCACTTCGCACACTATCCTACGAGCTGGTGGTGGTTCCTCCGCCATAAATCCAGGAATAGTCTCAGCTGGTTGAACTTACCGGTTTTGATCGAGAAATGTTGCTTCTCTCAACGCGTGGTGCAAGTGTTGCTCAGGTTCAGGAAGTGTGTCAACCAGTTCCTTATCCCTTTCCAGCTTGCTCATGTTTAGAACTTGTACCTCCAAGTTAAGTAGCTAAGATCAAGTATTTAGCACTTATAAAAACAATAGGAAAAACATAAAATGAGACGGTTGCTAATTTTCAAGTCCCCAGCAACGGCGCCAAAAACTTATTGTATCCCAGCGCACACGCAAGTGTACGTGGTTGTTCAAATAATACAGTGGCTCTTGCTAGCCAAATATTGATCCCACAGGGACTTGTTCTTAGCAAGCAATCTAATCTTAATTAAAACTATTGACATTAAACAATGCGATTTGTAACCAAGAGTTGAACTTTGTTTTATAACTAGAATGCTAGAATTAACAAAGATATGAAACTTCAGATTGTGAACAATATTTGGAGAAATCCATGGTCGAGGAACTTACTACACAATCATGCTTAACTATGATTCATAGCCGGTGTTAATGTCTGTCGTGATCGTTGGTTTATGGGGTTGATATTATAACCCGGGAATACTCATCCTCTAAGTCATCTATCCAAATTAATCTCACAACTACATCGTTGAGCGGGGATGTGAGTCTTTAACTTGGATGCATTCAACAATCTTCCTATTTTATAAACCAAATGGGGCGTTTAGGTAAATATCTATCCTAACCACAAATCATACTTCACAATTGCTAACTAACAACAAAAGATATGATCCACACCTCCTACGTTCATCATTTCATCTCTTAACTCCTATGGTCAATTCGTTTTGAGACTTGGTTGTATCCTAAAGTTCATGATGCTTTAGAATAGTTAAAGTAAGAACATAAGAACAATCACAAGACATGATAAATAATAAACCAACTAAATATCCATAATCAAGCAATCATGTTGTAGACTCAACCCTAGAAAGAGGGTGTTTAGCCACTCATAATCTAATTCGCGATTACAAAAGTGTTGTAGTTCATACAAGAATTAAGGAAAGAAAAGGAAGAGATTAAGAACCCTAAGGCAGCCTTCTCCTTGTGTTTTTTCAATCCAATGTCGTCCAAAGATGTTTACAATTGAAACCAAGTGTCCTATTTATAGTGTAGGACAAAATCCACTCGTCGGGAACAAGGTCCGTGACACGCTGCCCATAGCAGAGGCTAAGCAGCATGTCACGCTGCTCAACACCCCAAATCAAGGCCGTGGCATGGCCTAAACACGGACCTCCGCTGGTCTTTGGCAGCTTCAAGGCTGCCCACCTCCGTGTCACGTCACCCATAGCGGTGGCTAGCCTCCGTGGCATGGGGTGGTTCTTTTGACGTCCGTTTTTGCTCCCATGAACTCTTTCCATCTTTCTTTGTGTCCCCATGATTTGTCGCATGTTTGTAGGCTTCAATTAGCTTCCAATACTCCTTCAAAGTCACCTACAAGATCTCACAACACACATAATTCCATACGACATAATAAAGCTCATCAAAGTAAACTAGAATAGGCATAGCTCAAGCTAGCAAAGCTAGTTTCCAAGTCTAAACTCTAAATGATCTTTTTAACTTATTATGTGTTCCAAATGCTACCCAATCACTATAAACAAACATGTTAGTCACAAAGTACACCTTTTACACACTAAATACCTTAATAGTATATCAATTTATCCTCAAAACTAAGCTTAACAAGCATGGATAATGATACTTAGGGGTGTAAATACGCCTAAGATCACAATTCTTCAGTCAGTACCAGTGGTGAATGAGTATCCAGATGTGTTTCCTGATGAACTTCTAGGATTACCTCACGTTAGAGAAATTAACTTCGGTATTGATATGGATCCAGATACTCAACCAATATCAATTCCATCGTATAGAATAGGGCATGTAACATTGAAGGATCTAAAGGAGCAGTTGAAAGACTTGCTTAATAAAGGCTTTTTATCAGACCCAGTTTATCGCCTTGGGGTGCACTAGTGTTGTTCGTACATAAGAAAGATGGCACATTGAGAATGTGTATAGACTATAGAAAGCTAAATAAAGTGACAATAAATAATAAGTATCCTTTTCCCCAAATAGATGATTTATTTGATTAGCTGCAGGGAGCTAAATACTCTTCAAAGACTGATTTGAGGTCCGGTTATCACCAGCTGAGGATTTGTGAAGTAGACATTCCCAAGACAGCTTTCTGGACAAGATATGGCACTTAGTTTCTTGTCATGTCATTTGGACTAACTAATTCCCCAACAACCTTGATTGATATGATGAATAGGGTTTTCAAATCCTTCATGGATATGTATGTAATTGTATTTATAGATGACACCTTAGCATATTCACGTGATGAAGCAAAGCATGCAAATCATCTGAGATCAATACTACAAACACTCAAAGAGCATCAATTCTATACTAAGTTTTCCAAATGTGAGTTTTGGTTAAGCTCAGTAGCCTTTCTTGGCCGTGTGGTATCTGGAGAAGGCATCAGAGTGGATTTTCAAAAGATAGAAGCTATGAAGAATCAACCTCGATCAACTACTCCCACCGAGGTATATAGTTTCTTGGGATTAGCCAATTACTATAGGAGATTTGTGGAGGGCTTTCCTCTATTTATGCTCTATTGAGTAAATTAAAAAAGAAAGCAGCTAAGTTCCAATGGTCAAATGCTTGTGAAAGAAGCTTCCAGAAGTTGAAAGATAGATTGACTACAGCACCAGTATTTGCCTTACTATAGGGAACAGAAGGGTATGCTATGTATTATGATGCTTAAGGTGTTGGCTTAGGTTGTTTCCTAATGCAATAAAGAAAATTTATAGCGTGCGCCTCTCAGTAGTTGAAGAAACATGAACAAAATTACCCCACTCATAATCTGGAGGTTGCAGCAGTTGTGTTTGCACTTAAAATATGGCGCCACTATTTGTATGGGGTGCATGTTGATGTCTTTACAGACCATAAGACTCTTCAACATCTATTCAAGCAGAAAGAGTTGAATCTACGGCAAAGGGGGTGGCTAGAGCTTCTGATGGACTATGATGTCGCTATTATCTACCACCCAGGTAAAGGTAATATTGTAGAAGATGCTCTCAGCCAATTATCTATGGGTAGACTAGCACATTCGTTACTTTTTCAGTGTGAAGTGGTTAGAGATGTTCATAGATTAGCAAGCCTAGGAGTTAGACTCATGGACTTCGAAGATGGTGGTATAGTGGTATTGAATATGACCGAGGCATCATTTATAGCATTGGTAAAAGAGAGATAGTATGACGATTCCTTATTGATCCAGTACAAAGAGGGAATTTATCAACATCAGGTTACACCATTTAAACTAGCAGGTGATGTCATCTTGAGGTGTCGAGGTAGACTATGTGTACCTCATGTAAATGGGCTGAGACAAAAGATTATGGTTGAGGCAAATTTCTCGCACTATTCAATCCATCCCGGTTCTATGAAGATGTATCATGACCTTAAAGAGGTCTACTGGTGGAATGATATGAAGAAAGATATAGCAGAATATGTAGCACAATGCTCTAATTGCCAGAAAGTGAAAGCAGAGCATCAAAGGCCCGATGTCCTACCTCAGGCCATAAGTATTCCAATATGGAAATGGGAGGTTATTAATATGGATTTTGTCATAGATTTTCCCACTTATTTAGAAGACATGATTCCATTTGGGTTATAGTTATTTGACTGACAAAATCAGCCTATTTCTTGCCTATTAAGTCCACCAGCACAACTGAGGATTATGCTAAGCTACATATAAAGGAGATTGTTGACTTACATGGGACCCCAGTGTCCATTATTTTAGATAGAGGTTCACAAGTTATAGCTCATTTTTGGAGATTATTCTAAAGAAGCCTAAGGACACAGGTGAATCCTAGCACTGCTTTTCATGCACAGACAAATGGCCAAGACGAGTGCACAATTCAAAGCTTGAGGATATGTTGAGAGCATGTGTGCTAGATTTTAAAGGTAAATTTGATGATTATTTACCCCTAATAGAGTGCGTATAATAACAACTATCACTCTAGCATTGGCATGTTTCATTTGAAGCTGTATATGGGTGATGATACAGATCGCCTATCAGTTGGTTCAAAGTAGGCGAGACACAGACTAGACCACAAGCCATTAAGAAGGTCAAGTTGATACAGGAGTGGTTGAAGACTACTAAGAGTCAATAAAAATCATATACAGATGTATGGCATAGAGATTTAGAGTTTTAGATTGATGATTTAGTATTCTTTAAGATATCGCCTATGAAAGGCGTTATGCAATTTTGGAAGAAAGGTAAGTTGAGTCCTAGATATATTGGGCCTTATAAAGTTATAGGTAGAATTGGTCAGGTGGCCAATGAGGTGGAATTACCTCCAGAGTTAGTTGTGGTTCACCCAGTCTTCCATGTGTCTATGCTACACAAATAATTAGGAGAACCTTCATATGCCATCCCTACAAAGGATATTGAGTTTGCGCAAGATTTATCATTTGAGAAAGTTCCTGTGGCTATATTTGACAGGCAGGTCAGGAAGTTAAGGACTAAAGACATAGTTTTGGTCAAAGTACTTTGGAGAAACTAGAACGTAGAATAAACCACCTGGGAAGCAGAAGCTGATATGGAAGTTAAATATTCATAAATGTTCCAAGAACTATTATAAGGTTCTTAAGATATTTGTCTCTTTTATGTGATTGTTAGTCTCTATTGTATTTGTTTAGTTGTCATTTGATTCCCACTTGATATGTTTAGGTACATGATGTATGCCTATGATTATCAAGACTTATGTGGATACAACTTTAGATACTGAGTATAAGGTAATTTATACAAAAAAATATAACCTTTATTTTAGTATAAGGAAAAACAGAGCCTCGTGTAGTATTTGTTGAGTATTGTATCTATCTTGACGCTCTGTGAAGCATAGTTATATGCATTCTATCTTGCTGACAGGTTCCCAATAGACCGATTTACAAAGAAAACTATGTCAAAATTTCTGGAAATTTTAAGAGTTAACCAAATTTTAAGGACTTATTATTGAAAAAGTGAAATGGGAGTTGGTTTGGTAATCTCACAAGTATCATGGATAAATATAAAACTTAAAGTACACTATAAGCATCATTCGAGGATAAATGATCCTAAGTGCGGGAGACTGGAAGGCCTCGAGAAATTTCAAATCAAGTTAATACTTTAAAGCAAGTCTAACTCTTAATCTATAAAGAGTTACGTGATGCACGTATTTTAAGAAAAATTATAGTGCACGTATAAATGGTAGAGTATACATATTAGTATATCTTTTTATGTGAAAGGAGAAAAGTGTAAATAAATTAAGTGATATCCCATAATTAATTTGGGATATTTGGGATTGGTGGGACCCAATTCTAAGTTATTAAAAAAATAATGGAAAAAGGGGAATTAGAAAAGTGGTATGTTTGGTTGATGGAAAGCAACATACAGTAATATTACATTGTATTTTAGAAAAAAGGAAAAATATTATTATTATTATTATGGAATTAAAGTGTCACTTATAATTAGATCATGTGGGGTCTCTTTTCCACTTTCTTTAGAAGACATTCACATAAGAAGTAAAAAAGTTATTTTGGCTTTAGAAAAACTTTCCAGAAATAGTGCACTGCCCTTCGTCCTCTTCATCAGTGGTTTCAAGGTGAGATTTAAATTTCACAAAGCAATCAGTCATTTGTTGTATTGACCAGCATATGACAATTCGGAGTTGCTAGACAACTAGTAGTCTTTGTTCAAGAATAATGAAGAACCATAAAAAAAAAAATTCATGTTAGGGTTCAATTTCAAAAGGTAATTATCTACCCTATACTTGAATGTAATTGTGGAATACATGTTTGGGATATAGTAGAAGGTGGTAGTCACCATTCGAATTGAATTTCACACTAGTTTTTTAAATGGATCTTGTTAGTTAGGGTTCTTGAAGAAAAAAAGAAGAATGAAATTGTGATAAAAGTGAAGTTTTGGGTATTTCTGTAGACGGGGAAGATTTATTATTCAATTTTAGAAGTTGAAAAATAAATAATTCACTCTAAGTGTTTATTAAGGGATTTGACTAATTTTGGGAATGTGATGACCCTTCCGGTCATCTTTGAAATTTTGCATTTATTACACGGTTAGAGAATTTCTATAGTGGCTCCAAGTCATTTATGACTTGCTGGGACCAGTAATTCGGTGCCCTAATCGTTCGTTCGGTCATTTTAGCCGTTCGCCTGTTTTAGAGCTTTAAACTTAGAATATCATTGACTTTAGTCAACATTCTTAGCTAATGTGCTCGCAATTGAATTCTGATAGTTCCTTTAACTCCGGAGTGATGAGTTTGGTCTAGTTGAATCTTTAGTTGAGGTCTGAGAACTTTCGGTGTAGGTTTTGCGTGGTTTTCTCAGTTTTCAGGCCATTTGGAGCTAAAAGTGTAACTTTGGGTGACTTTCAACGATTGGAGTATCAAATTCAAAATTCAATGATTCCATCAGCTTTAGAATGTTGAAGTTTGGGCTAGAAAGATGGTTGGTTTTGGTTTTGAGTGAGTCGGACTCATTTCGAGCCTTTGAGTTCCTTTTCGTTAGTGTTGACTTGGGTCAACATTTCTTCGAAATGACATCATATGGAAGTTTCATCAATTCTTTAGAGTCCAGAACGTCGTTTCCACTATATTACCACTATTGGTGTTTGAATATCGATTTCCAATTGTGCCCGGAATGCCCCATCGAATTTTCTAAAAAGTGCAAAAATTCAGCTGCGGACAACAGCTATTTATTGCTGTCATTTTATTTTTTTCAGCCCTTCTCCTCACTTTTCTCACTCTAAAACTCAAAATTCTCTCCACAATTTTGCTTCAATTCAGTTCTAAACCTTGGAGAATTATTTGTTCGTCGATTATCCGTAGTTCTTCGCCTCTTGGTAAGTCATCTTCCCCAACTTGCCTTCTTCGGTTTTTCTCTTAATTCCTCCATTGATGCTCATCCAAAGCTTGGATTTTGTGATAGATTCTACCCCCTAAGCTTGTGCATGTTTATGGTGTGAAGTTTTATCCGTCATGGGATGATTTTCCATCGTTTTGGTAAGTAATTATTGCCCAATTTCTGTTTTTATTTTCGAAATTTTCGTTCTTTAATCCCCAACTTGGGTGGGCTATTTTGGTGCCCTTGCCTAGTCCAATTGTGCTCAAATTTGGAGCATGCCTTCTTGGTATCGTTAGGGTCATCCTGGTTCTTTTCATTTTTGGTTTTTGGTTATGGGCCCCGTAGGCCCGCTTTTAACCCGGATATCGACTCAGCTACAATTGTAGCAATATGGGTATCGTTAGACTCGTCTTAATATTTTATTCATGAATTTGATAGTTTGATTCTCATTCGGAGCTTCTTGGAGCAGCTCAACCTCAGATATCATCGATCCCGCAGCTTGTCGTCGGACGACAGGTAGGTTATGACTTAACTCCCTAGACTTCGCATATATCGGGTAAAATTGTACTAGTTGGCATCCTTGGGTTAGGTTATTATGTTGGTACCACAGACCTTGACCATTTTTCCATGATTCATCCCATTTCTTTCCTCCATTGTGTGAAGTATTCCTATTAGTTGATATATTTATTACCCTTGTGACCCCGTGAGGTCTTCTTGACTTTAGAACATAGAGGTGGGATTATTAGGAATGTTTGCGAGTCCCGGATATAGAAATATCCTTCTAGGCTGGCTATGCTTGCTGAGTAGCTTTGGAGACTGTGTAGGGACATTTGGTATATTGTGAGCTGTCGGACAGCTATTTGGGTTGATCATATCATTTCCATGCATATAAAGAGGTTTTTCCACGTTTTATTACAGTTTTTGGCTTTGGGCCTATGAAAACTGATTTTCTAAACCTTGCATGACCCCATGGGCCCATTTTCAATAAAATTAGATTTGGAAATGATTTGACTTGATACGTGGATCTTGTTGGGGTAAAAGAAGGTTAAAAATATGGTTTTATCATGATTTATCACTATTGCTAGACTCGGCCGGGTCGGAGTGCTAGCTGAGTTTTCTTACTGATTTGAAATGATATCAGGCTCAGCCGGGTCGAGCATCTGAGATGTTTTTATTACTGTTTTAGACCCGGTTTTTCCCGGGCAACCTTGGAAGGGTTTTTGAGACATATTTTTCACTGTTTTAGTCCTAGACATGCATATTTGAGACTTAGCCACTAGCTTGAACCCAGACTCGATTCCGGAGGACACGTTTTGATTCTGAGTTTTAGTATAGGGTCTGGGACCTCCGTGGACCTTGACACTCCGGGCATGAGGCTTTGTGCTGCGTGTGCCGGAGGGAAGGGTAAATGGTGGAGTAGAAGTATACGGGTTGTGTCATTCCATGGAACCTGTATGATGGGCCTGATCGGCACCGGAGGAGGTATATACAGAGGTTCTATTTCACCCTGAGGTTTTCATGCATCATATCATTCATTTTTGAGATACCACCCTTGTTTGCTATATGTTGATTGTACGCTCTGGTAGTATGGGTTACCGAAGTGTTTTTTTCACTTGATTGTGTTCCTCGGTTGTATGGGCGGCCGAGGGACTGTAGGTAGACTCTTGTTACTTTATTCTTATATCGTTCCCTATTACGGTCAGTATGAGTTTGATTATTGTAAGGTTGTAAGTTCCTGGATTGAGTTTGTATGACTAGATTGGGTATTAACTCTTGTATATCGAGCATGTCTACCTTTATTTTTCCCTCCCATTTCCTTATACTTGAGGTTACTGGTATACCGCCCATTGTTAGAACTTATTTACATATTTACTATTTTGCGAGGATCCCAGGTGCGTCGTCCTTTCACATGTGCCTGTTATGTGTATATATATTCTACATGCTAGCCTTATATGTTATTTTCTGCTTTCTTCACTCTGGGCTAGCTCATGTGTGCTTATCGTTGATTTCTATGACAGTTTGCTCCTACTCTGTCTGCTATTTCTCTTTTACTTTATATGTGCCCAGTCATCCTATGATACTTACTGGGTACCTTGTGCTTTGCATTTGGTGCTCATCCTACTCACCCTACCCTCTGCATCTTCTGGTGCAGATACTAGCATGGGCCATCACCATTAGCGCATTGGAGACTCGTGCAGGTTGCAGTTTTTGTATCATCCAGGCTGAGGGTGAGCTCTTGGCGTTCAGAGCTTGACTTCAGTTATCCTTGGTGTATTTTGTACTCTTATAGTTTCTGAGACATTGTGTATATATGACTTTTGGACCTTTGTACTCTTGATGTAGTTCGGCTCTTATACGCTTTGATACAAGGTTTTGGGTTGGTTTAGATTCCGCTTATTTATATCTCTCTTGTATCTATTTTCTTCTCATTATTCCCTTGCTTCAGCTTATGTATCGAATCTTCCGCTTAAACTATTTGAAGATAGCCCATTACTTACTGTTCTGAGCTAAGGGGATTGATTCACCTACTGGGGGTTGTAGGTGCCATCATGACCGAGAAATCGGGTCATGACAGGGAATAAGTGAAAAATATTAGAAAATTATTAGAGAAACCTACGGGTTATTGATGAATGTATTTATGTGTTGTGTATGTAGTTAATTGGGTAGGTTGCATGAAGACTACCCCTGGGTGTATTGAGTTGTTTGGAACTTACATTACTACCATTAGCAACAAAAGTATCTAAGGTATGTGAAGCTAAAACTTCCTTCGCAAAAAGGCACCACCCTACTCACATACTCTTTCTATAAGGGTCAAAATAATTTACATGAAAAGTGAAAACAAGGTCTTTAGTTTCTTTATGTGTCATTTCCTTGCTTAACTATTAAAGCTACAGGTACTCTTATTACTTCCTTCGAGTCAAGCTTTCTCAATATTTTGCATGACCGTAAATCTCTTTACTTGAAATTCTTAGAATTCACTCGATATGATTATAAGTATGTGTCACGTATTATAAATGAAACAAATAACCATAGCATAATTACACGAGCTTATGTGATAACCTATTTGATATAACCATAAGTTAATGCGAGAACTAGCATTTTGATAGTGATATTATATTCGGGAAGTTAGGTATTATATAGAGATCTTACTTAAATAGTTTGACGATCATAATCATAGATTATATGTCATAGTCCTTTTGAGGCATTACTTGATAAAAGATAGCGAAGAGAGGGTATTCATAGGTTTTACTTGACACACTCGTATGACGTGATTCTGTGCATAGGATTGACACCAGACCATTATTGTGAGCCGGAATATTGTGTCGTACCTCCCTTTGTGGCATTATTTGCATTTGGATTCAGTTATAATGTCATGCACTAGTTCCCCTTACTCGAACCAACACATGACATACATTAAATACAGGCAGACCCTCATAGTGATCCCTTAAAGGGTGTACCCTGTATCAGACCGTGATTATAATTATATGTATAAAATCATAGCAATGGTTACTTGAGCAACAAATGCCTTACCCATGACTTGGATCACCTTCGGTATGCCATCACATGATCATTTGCATTAAATATAGTGTAAGTGAGTCACCTAGGCAAGCCATAGGAGCTATATTATAATGAATGTTTCTTTGAACGTTAAATGAAGAACTAATAAGGTTGGTTCTTAGGTTAGAGTTTCATATCGTACAACTATTACTTGTATGATCATAATTCTTTCGTTTTGACATTTGATTCATTTGAGCTTCTATACTTGTCTGCTTGTTATTCTATCTACTTTACATACCAGTACATATTGTATATGTACTGACCTTCCTACATTTGGGGTGTTGTATTTTCTTATAAATACAGGGTCAGGTTCATAGTGGAGTAGGCACTCGCGTTAGGTTCTCTTGGCATCTTCAGTTGGTATTTTGGCGAGCTCCATCTCCATCTGGAGCCAGATTATGTCTAGCATTTTTGGTTATATTTATAAATTTCTAGTTGGGTACATCGAGGCCTGTCCTAACTAGTTATTAGTAGTATAGCATTTTTTACTCTCTAGAGGCTTACTAGATGTTATCCAGCGTCACATTATACAATTTTATTCTAGTGACTATGTAGTGTGTGTATATGTATACATATATATATATATATATATCCAAAATATGTTAGTTATTCTTCTCATTTATTGGTGTATAACTTCATATATGTTATAGATTACTCATTAAATAGGTGGTCATATGGTTCTTCTCCGCCCCTCCGATTTGGGGGCGTGACAGTTGATATAGCTCAAATAACACTCTCCATATGGAGGTGATAGCAATCATCATAGCAGAATAAAATTTATATTATCGACGTGTGTCGGGGTCGATCCCACAGAGAATGGATGAGTTTGCAAACGATTATCGTATATTAATCACCAATAGAGTAATTGTTCAAATAGCATAAAAAATAAAATGGGGGAAAAACAGAGAATTTGGAATATGTCACAATCGCAATTCAAACAAGGTAATAATGTAAACAATGGGTTTGTATCAAATGAGAGGACGACTAGGGATATGTTTCCGATAGGATTCAAACATGGTTTACGGTACTTGTTCAATTATATAAATTCTTAATAAATGATATGGGTAGCATTTGTTATAGTTATGTTTGTCAATCTTTCGATCTTCCAAACATATTTCCCATGGTCATTATTCAAGAATCATGGGTTCATCACAAACCAACCAATACAAGCTTAGGGAAGTCATACAATTACTAGCTTAGACTCTTAAATGGGTGTTTTCCAGCGATTAAGCTATTTCTAACCTCAATCTAGGTGAAAATCCCAAGTACCCACTATTGAATTCTCATCCAAAATCTTGAACGTCTCTTTCAAGAAAGGAAACAACCAAGTAAGGTCAATCAATATTTGCAACCATCAATTTTAGAGTTAAAACATGGAGAATTCAATAGACCCGTATAAATTTAGCAATTATAAGCACAATTAAACTAGACCCATACCCAAATTTAAATACCATCATACACATACCCCTAGACAATGAAACTAGCCACTCATGCTAAGGAAATAAGAGATTATACCAATTGGGTAATTCAAATTTCCATTCATTTTAAGCTAATATCCAATATCAAAGCTCAATTTGTACAATTAATGGCGGATTCACAAGGTTGAAGAAGAGAAATAGCAAGTACACCTCTATCTTCCTTGGAAACCTCTATCAATGGAAAACTATTGAGTAATTCTAAAAACTATTCAAAGCAACTGAGTACAATGTCCAAATTGGGTTTTAGAAGGTTGCCACATCGTCACATAAAAGTTGATAAAAATACCCTTCGGGAGATGTGCGATGCGATATGCGATGTGATGTGCGGTTGCACCATGCATTGTGTGTGTCACACAGCTCTTTTCCAGCAGACCAGTAACTTGGTTTGAGTTCTGGTGTCATGCGAACTGCACCAGCCGTTGTGCATGTCGCACGGTGGCCGCACCTCTCGGCAGATTCTTCTTCTCTTTTGATCACTTCCGCACTTCAACTCCTTTTGAGCTCTTTTGGGTCCATATCCGTATTTTCTACTTGTGACCATGAGTACCTTCATTTGCATCAATAAAGGCAAAAAGTACCTCTACATCTTATCAAAGCATAGCAATAATTCATGAATAAAGGGTCAATAAGTTGGTAGTTTACCAACTTATCAAACCACCAAACTTGAACTATTGCTTGTCCTCAAGCAAGATACTCACAAAGTAAGGAATGAATTATGCTCTAAAACACATGGATTGCACACAAGATTACTCTAATTCTAAAAACTAAGAAAACTAACAAACAAAAAGACTCAAACTAAAGACTCAACTACAATGCTTATCTCAATTTGGACCATCATATTCTCAAGGCAATTGATCATTTCAAAACATTCATTAAAAGTACTTCATTTCTCATTCAAAAATAGTGGAATATTTCATTCAAAACAAGATTAAGCTTCTCAAGTCATTGAGATGGATCATCAAGGTTTGCCTGGAGATTATCCACACAACATGTCTCATTCATTCCACTCATTTGAAATAGAGACTACATCATTCCTTTCATGAGTGTGATACTACTCACCACAAGAGATAATTCCGCTCATAATCATGCAATTTTCAAGACAAAGGGATTATAAGAGAACCAAAAGACTCTCACTCTCTCAAATAAGTTCAAGTGTACACATATCAAACCATAGGCTTGCCCTTTATGTAATTCCCCACTAATGTAGAGTTACTGATCTCGGAATCACTAAAGACTTACGGGTTATGATGTTGGATAGAGCTAAGGTGAGTATTGCATTTGGATCAAATGACTAAGCCTCCCTAACACACTTTGTGATCATTCAAACACCGCTCACATTTTTGAACAGTGACTTCACCTTATTTCTCCCTCACACAATCCCGAAGTTCCCCTTTAACTAGATCATTCAACTATCTTTTTCACCTTTACTTGGTAATACCAATTCCTTCTTTTCTTTCCATTTTGGTCATTTCATTAGATCATTTGAAGAAATTTTCAACTCAAGCATATGGTGCTACCTTGCATTGAACACATCATTTTATTCTCCACATTGGTGCATGCACCCCCAAACTTAGGCTTTTGCCTATGTTATCATTTCAATTCCCCCCCCCCCCCAAACTTAGCCTTTAAGCTTATGTTTTACTTTTGAGCCATTAACGAGGATGGGTGCAAGAATTATGGTTCCAAAAAGGTCAAGGTATAAGGTTCTAAAGAAAGGTCACAAACTCAATGGGGTTCACTAAAATCAATGTAAAGGGAGGTAAATTTTGGTGAAGTGGCTAATCAAAGAGGGCCTAAGGTCATTTTCCAAGCTCGGTGACATCTAGTATTTTTCCTTGAATCACATTCAGGGCAAATTCTAGACAACACATGCACACAAGAATTAAGTATAGCCTTACCACACAAGGCATCACAACACTAGACTTTTCACAATGAGTCTCCAAATCAATTGGGATAAATGACTTTTAACAAGCTATTTTGAGTTATTTACACACTCATTTGTGAATTTATCAAGCCAAACAAGGAGTGTGCAAGTTATCACAAGAGAATGCTTTACTCAAAATTATTTTCCCTTTTTCCTTTAATTTTCAAAAACCTCTTGCCAAGAAAAAACATTTGGTGGGCATATTTCAAGACAAGCAAAGCACGACTCAATTTAAAACTAAAACTTGACATTTTTCCTTTAAAAAGTCGCCTCTCAATCTATCATAGGAAAACACCAACCCGGTTTGACACAAAAAAAAAACATTTTGCTCTTTGGTAATGAACCATGGTATGAAAAAAAACCTCGGAGTTTATTCACTAATCTACTATAAACAAGGCACCTAAGAATTTAAGCGCTCATGAATCATCTGAAAACAAGCCTCGGAGAAGGCACTAAGCGCATTTACAAAGCACGGGTAGTGAAACAATAAAATTGTGTAGGACCAATCTGGCAATACAAACAAGAATAAAAGCATCAAACCTGGTGACGGAACAATTAAGCACTAATTAAACAAAACAAAAATAAAGAAAAGAGCCCAGAAAGAGCAAAATACCAATCATCCAACACATACCCGACAAGGGCCAAATAAAATTGTCTAGCAGGGAAGGAAATAAAAATGTCAAGGACCAACAAGGGCAATAAAATATCTCAAGGCCTAACACGGGCAACAATAAGCAAATAAGAACCACCTTGTCCATGAAAATAAGCATTGCCCTCAATGCTCTAAGCCCAAAGAAGTAAGGAAAGGGTGCAATAACTCCCTGGGAGGACTACTCCTCATCATCATTCAGTGCCTCTGCGCTAGTGCCTACACAACCCTTTCTGGAGTGCCAAGTTAGTGTCGACTCTCGGAGTGCATTCTAAAATAATGGATTCTCATCATCAGGCAAATCCGCATCATCATCATAAGCTGCAACCAAGTCATCCAAGGGACTAGGAGTGTGTCAAGGCAGAGGTATGGCACCCAAATCAATATCATCAACCGGAGCCTTCCCTTTTGCCTTATCAATATCTTTCTAGATCTCCTTCACAGCCCCCTCAATGATATTCACCCTCTGGTAGAGCTTGCTCATGCTATCCATCACTCTCTTAATGGCCTTCTTGACAGCCTTGTTAATTAAACCTGGTAGCTTGTCCGCTAAGTCGGTTAACAACCTATCATGATTATAGGTCAGGTTAACCATATTGTGCAGCCCCTCTTTGGTCAAGGTCAATGAAGAAGGTGGGGGTGCCTAAGGTGTAAAAGCTACTGGATTTCCCAACACTGCGGGAGTAGGTGCTTCTGAAGCTAATCTAGGGGAGGAAGTATTGTCCTCAACATTAGTGTCCTTAGCCTCAATATCTTTAAGAGGCTGTAATATCCTCATTTTAAACCTAGGAGCATCCCTGCCTATTTTCTTGTCAAGGTCAAGTACACAAGTAGCAGGGGTAAGCGTGTGACAGTTGAAGTTGAGGATTGCGGCCTTAGCATAAAGCTTGCTGATGAGCATCGGGTAGGGGAATGAGTCTCGACCCTTATGTGTTTTCCTCCTTATTACCATAGCTGTGATTTCCCCAAAGTTAACATGTCTTCCCGTCATAATAGTGGCTACAAAAATGGCTCCATCCTGGGTGACCTTTTAGTCATTCTGAGAAGGCAGGAAGCGGGAGCAGACGAAATCATATGAAAGGCGGCTTGGAAGTACAGAGTCCACCTAAAGATATCACACCTCATAGTAGCCCAGATAGGAGTGTTAGGAGAAAGAATAGGGGTGGTCTCCTGGTATAGCTTTGGTTTAGCAGTCAACTTATCCAAGAGTGGAGGTGCAGGATCATTTTGTTCACCCCAGTAAATGGCATTTACATTAGCCGGAGTGATACAATTTTTTTTGCCCCGAACGATGACTGAATCCAAGTTAGGGAATTTCTCCATATTCCCCTTATACCCCTTAGAATTTTGTGTGGCTTGATATGAGGTGAAGAATTCCCAAACCACCTCCTCATAGTAACCTCTGGGTACCTCTTAGAATGGGTACCTATGATGGTCGGTGAACTATTGAGGGATGTTGGGTAGATCATCCCCGACTACTGCTAAGTTAAAGCTCATCTATGTGTTAAATGTTCTTTAATAATCACGGTCATAGATGGCCTTCATACCCTCAAACCCAAAATGAATCCTCCCTTTTTTCGCGGTTGATGGCTTCTTTGGGTTGCGCCCTTTGTTTCCCTTGCTAGAAGACATAGTTTGCACATGGAGATTGTGAATACTCAAAGTAAAAGCAAAATCTTTTTTGTATTTCTTTGGAATATGGGTAAAAAAACATACTAGAAGAAGTTATCTAACTGAAAAGAATGGAATGCAAAGAAGAAGAAAAACAAAAATAGGTGACTGATGGCTTGTGCGAAACACATGGAAAATGCACCAAGGGTTGTTCACATCGCATGTGACATTGCATAGGCTATCAAAAACCTAAGGTGATTTGTTCTTTGGGGTGCGAAGGCTTGTGCAAATCGCACCAGATAGTGTGTGTGTCACACAGAACTTCGCCTCCCATTCTAGTGAACTAGCACAATTTGTCAACGAGGTGCAGTGCCTTGTGCGTTTCACACATAAAGATATGTATGTCGCATGCAAAATGCATAAGGAAATTGTTGGAATTTTTTAGTTCCTTGTGTTCTTATGTGTTATGAATGTGATTCGTAGAGCAATATCTGTGATATGCGCTCGACACCAACAAAAACACCAATAATAACAAGGGTAAATATACTTTGACCAAAACCAAATCATCTGGGTACTCAGACTTCCCCGAAATGTATCAACACATTCAAAACAAAAGAAGAACATAATGATTTCTCTTAAGAAGGACGTTACCCCATCTATCATTGGGAACATCATGCCTTCAATTACAAACCTAGTAGGCACATTTATTCAACAATAATTTCATACCCCCCGAACCAAGAACATATACCCAACAAGCATATTCAACTAAAATAGCACATGTGCATGATGGTGGTAATAATTTTTAGCCCCAAACATCAATTTATAACAAAAACCTCATGAAGATGACGATTTGCCCTTAAGAATGAAGTCACCCAATCTATCATAGAGACAAATCATGTACCAACACAAGTAAATTACTCAGAATTCACCCAAAACATCTATTTTATGGCTAAATATTACCATAAACAATATGTTTAACACCCCGGAAATCAAACCAGCTATCTAAATTAAAATCTTAGAAAAATTTCATGTTTTAGGAATGACGGGTCCAAACCACGGACCATGGTTCGAACCACGGGTCGTGGAATGGAACCGTGATTCCCTTTGGCTGATTCAACCACTGGTCCATCCTGTCCACTCATGGAACTCAGATTAGAGGGTTGGCAAGTCCCTCTGAAATAACGACTCAATTTTATGACGTATCGTCCAAATAATGAACCGTAGTATTGACTCATGGTTTGACTAAGGACCAGCTAGGTCCCTAGAAACCATGACTCCAAATGATGATTCATCGTTAATTCTACGGGTCCATCCTTCTTACCCATAGAAGTGCTTCTACAACCTGAATCTTCTGTCAGGAACCACGAGTGTAACCACGGGTCGTGGTTCAGACGACGACCCGTAGAATTGACCCGTGGTCTCTGAAACTGACCATTTTCCAGATTTTTCTTAATTAAATCTTAAGGGTATTCTATTCATTACCCACCCTTTTAACTCCTAAATGATATTTCTTTGGCTACTTCTAGAAGGGTTTTCACCCTCATTAGCCTAAGTCCCTTATCATTACCTCATTCATCTCCCAAAAAAGGAAAGAACTCTCTCAAGCTCAAGGTCTCAAGCTCCAAGTCCAAGTCTCCTAAGTCTTTTTAATTCAAGTGGGTTATGTCCAATAAAGGTATGTGGGTATTCAACAATGGGTTCCTCTCACCCTTATGCCCAAAACCCCAAATTCTTATTTTGAAATATGAACCTATGAAATTAGGATTTTGATATAAATTGGGAAAAACTTATGAAATCAGTTCCTATGCTTAAATTCATGGTTCCTTATTACTTATTTACGATTTGGTCATGATTCCTCTATTAGATTCAAAAACCCAAGCATCAAAGTTGATTTCTAGCATGATTCCATTGAATTGCATATTTTCATGTGAAATTGGGCATTATTAGACATCATGACTTTATGAATTTATGAAATTGCATGCCTTATTCTTCAAGTATGAATTTAGAATGAAAAGCATGTTTTGGATTATGGCTATGTTAAGCTCCATGAACTTGTGATATGAGAAATTTCATGATGCGCGATGTGTTTTCATGCTTTTCGAATAAGATTTGGCATGAGATTGTGCCACTAAGAAATTATGAGCTATATGTGCATGTTTTGGGAGTAGTATTTAGCACCGAGCGATAAGGGTTCGATTACCCAAATCCAAAACTATGTTGCCAGCGTAGGTTATGAAATGAAGTGCCCTATGGGCTTATGAGATTGGATCCACATCTTGGTAATGGTGTCCTGTGTCTTAGCGGGCATTAGGGCAGCTTTGCCAACTAGGGTTATATAGTTGGAAATGGTGACTCATTCCTTGGCAGGGTTCAAGTCAGCTTTGATAACTAGGGTTATATAGTTAGATTTCATGTAGCTCACATGGTCTATTGTTGGTTATAAGAAACTCCCGTATGAATGATTTCAAGTTTTCTAAGCTTTATGATATCTTATTTTGAAGTTTTGACTACGAACTCATGCTTATTACTCAAACTATGATATTTACTTATGACTTTTTCGATTATGCATGAACTCAATTCCCAAATATGTTTTAAGCATGCTTTCATATTATTTATGCATAACCCGCATATTCAGTACATCTTGTAGTACTGACGCATATCTTGCGATGCATCCTTTGATGATACAGATTCAGGTGTACCTCCTCAGACTTGTGGCTAGAGTTTCCCGGTCACTCCCAGACAGCTGATGGTGAGTCTTCTTAGGGCGAGCACTAGTTATGTTTTTATCTTGTGTTAGCTTTTCATTCTGCACTTCGAGTTAGCTAGGATCTTGTCCTAGCAACTCTTTATGTCATGAGTAGAGGCTTTTCAGACATAGACAGTATTTGAGTCTTCTTATAGATCTTGTATTCTTATTTCACTTGATTATCCATTTATGCTATTTCGACTTAATCTATTATGCTTCTGCTTATCTTTTGTTATGCTTGAGAATGCTATGACAAAGGGTTAGCTTGGGCCACTTGTGGTCCCAAGTCCTGTGTTACGTCTAGGGGGTAACTTTGGGGCGTGACAAACTTGGTATCAAAGCCTCAAGTTCAAGAGTCCTAGGATGTCTGAAAGTCGCATCGAGTAGAGTCTCTTTCATGTGTGTGAAGTGCACCACACATATGAGAGGGAAGCTATAAGGTGTCTTAGAAAACTTCACTTCTTTCATGATCACATCGTGCGATAGAGCTTAACTCTAATGTTCCTCTAATCCTTATCTTGTACGTTTTATATTATGCCTCATCGACGTGATATGCCTCCTTGAGCCACTCAGAATGTTGTTCCTCCCATTCCGGTCCCCGATGTCACAAATGAGGAGTTCAGAAACACCATCCATTTACCAGCCTAGACTTTGGCCACTCAGACCAATCAGCAGGCTCCTTCCCCATTCCACTCTCAAGGTGGGGTAGCGGCCCGAGTTCGTGACTTCATCCAAATGAACCCACCTAAATTTTGGGGTTCGAAAGTGAGTGAGGACCCGCTCAACTTTATTGATGAAGTGAAGATGATCTTTGAAGTTATGTAAGTGGTTGGGGTCGATTGTGTTGAGCTTGCATCCTATCAACTCAAGGATGTAGCTCATATTTGATTCACGCAATGAAAGGAGGCTAGGTGAGGGATGTGGTCCGCATAACTTGTGAGTGTTTTGAGAGGGCCTTCCTTGATAGGTTTTTTCCCCGAGAGTTGAGGCAAGCAAAGGTAGAGGAATTTGTGAACTTGTGATAGGGGTCGATGTCGGTTCAAGAGTATAGTCTGAAGTTCACTCAGTTGTCTAGGTATGCCCCCTGCATGGTAGCAGACCCGTATGATCAAATGAGCAAGTTTATCTATGGGATTTCTGATATGGTGAACAAAGAGTGTATGTATGCTTTACTATTGCGTGATATGAACATTTCCCGACTTATGGCTCATGCCTATCAGATTGAGGGTGACAAGCTTAGGGAGATAGCGAGGGAGAACAGGTGGACTAGATCCGAGGGATCAGGTTTTGGTCATCACGGGTCCGGAGGTGAAAATTGCTCCTTGTTCTAGAAGAAGTCATCAGGCTCCGTTCATTCTTCTGCTAGTGCTCCTACCCAGGCCAAGAGGCCTCGTCATGATCAGGGTGGTAGAGGATCTGGTTCCTTTTCCCAGTCTCAAGGTAGTGTTGCTAATTGATCTTCCTACCCACCTTATGGTAAGTGTGGGAAGAGTCATTCTGGTGAGTGTTTGGGCAGCTCAGGTAGTTGCTTCAGATGTGGTCAGATTTGACATCGTATCAAATATTAACCTTCAACTAGGAAGGGACATGGAGGTAGTAGGGCTCCGTCTGCTCTAGTAGCCCCAAGAGGTAAACCAGCACAGCAAGGCACCACTTCTAGTTCTGGTGGTCAGCTCCAGAACCGTCTTTATTCTATGTCCTCCCGTCAGGATTAGGAGAGTTCTCCAGATATTGTCACTGGTATGTTGAAAGTCTTCTCTTTCGATGTGTACGCTTTGTTGGACCCCGGTGCCTCCTTATCTTTTATGACCCCTTATATAGCATGCAAATTCAAAGTATGTCATGAATTGAGTTTAGAACCCTTTTGTGTTTCTACTTCTGTTGGTGAGTCTATCTTAGCCAAAAGGATCTACCAAAATTGCCATGTCTCAGTCCTTCATAGAGTCACTTCAGCGGATCTAGTAGAGTTGGAGATGACTGATTTTGATGTCATTCTTGGTATGGATTGGTTGTATGCTTGTTATGCTTCAGTTGATTATTGTACTCGGATTATCAGTTTCAAGTTTCCTAATGAACCTGTCTTAGAATGGCAAGGTAGTACCTCTTCCTCTAAAGGTCGCTTCATATCCTATCTTAAGGCTAGAAAGATGATTTCTAAAGACTCTGTCTATTATATAGTTTGGGTCATGGACATGGAGTTCGGAACCCCATCTATTCAGTTTGTTCTTGTTGTAAGTGAGTTTCAAGAAGTGTTTCCTGATGATTTGCCTAGAGTCCCTCCCGAGCAGGAGATCGACTTTGGAATATATCTTCTCCCAGATACGAATTGTATCTCTACTCCTCCCTATAGAATTGCTCCCATGGAGCTTAAGGAGATAAAGGATCAGTTGAAGGATCTTCTTGATAAAGGTTTCATCAGGCCTAGCATCTCTCCATGGGGTGCCCTAGTTTTATTTGTTCAAAAGAAGGATTGTTCTCTTAGAATGTGTATTGACTACCGTCAGTTGAACAAGGTCACAATCAAGAATAAATATCCTATTCCTAGGATTGATGACTTGTTCGATCAGCTTTAGGATGCTAGTTTCTTCTCCAAGATCAACCTTAGATCCGATTATCATCAGCTTCGTGTTAGAGAGTGTGATATCCCGAAGACAACCTTCAGGACTTGATATGGTAATTATAAGTTTGTTGTTATGTCTTTTGGTCTAACGAATGCTCCTGCAACTTTTATGGATTTGATGAACTGCATGTTCAAGAAATATTTGGATTCATTTGTGATTGTGGTCATTGATGATATCCTCATCTACTCTCGGAGTGAGAAGGAGCATGCAGACCACTTGAGGGTTGTGTTGCAAACCCTCAAGGATAGACATTTGTTTGCTAAGTTTAGCAAGTGTGAGTTCTGGATGCAGTCCGTTGCCTTTCTGGGCATATATTGTGACTACTGATGTTATTTGAGTTGATTCTCAAAATATTGAGGCAGTAAAAAACTGGCCTAGAGCCATTTCCCTATCTGATATTAGAAGCTTTTTGGGTTTGACTGGCTACTACAGGAGGTTTGTGGAAAGATTTTCTTCCATTGCTGCCCCTTTGACTCGATTGACTCAGAAAAAGGTAAAATTTCAGTGGTCCAACTTGTGTGAGAAGAACTTTCAGGAATTGAAGACTAGATTGACCACAACTCCAGTGTTAGCTCTTTCCGAGGGCCTAGATGATTTTGTTGTGTATTGTGATGCTTCTAGGATTGGTTTGGGGTGTGTTTTGATGCAGCGTGGTAAGGTGATTTCTTATGCTTCGAGACAGCTTAATACTCATGAGAAGAACTATCCTACTCATGATCTTGAGTTGGCATCTGTGATATTTTCTTTGAAGATTTGGAGACATTACTTGTATGGTGTGCATGTGGACGTATTCACCGATCATAAGAGCCTTCAGTATGTGTTCACTCAGAAGGAACTGAATTTACGACAAAGGAGATGGCTTGAGCTCCTTTAGGATATGATATGAGTATTCTTTACCATCCGGGTAAGGCTAATGTCGTGGCGGATGCTTTGAGTAGACTGTCCATGAGAAGTGTGTCTTCTATTGAGGATGGGAAGAAGGAATTGGTTAAGGAGGTTCATAGGCTATCTCGGTTGGGAGTTCACCATATGGACTCAATAGAGGGTGGTGTGATTGTACAAAATGGTGCTGGATCATCTTTGGTAGCTGCGGTGAAGGCAAAGCAAGACAAGGATCCTATTTTACTTCAGCTTAAGAATGTAGTTCATCAGTAGCGGGTGGTGGTTTTCTCAAGGGGGAGATGGTATGCTTCATTATCAGGGTCGCTTATGTGTGCCAGATGTAGATGGGTTGAGACAGCAGATTCTGACTGAGGCTCATAGTTCTAGATATTCCATTCATCCGAGTGCTACTAAGATGTACCATGATCTACGGGAAGTCTTTTGGTGGAATGGTATGAAGAGAGACATAGTCAGGTTTGTGGCTAAGTGTCCCAACTGTCAACAAGTAAAGGTGGAGCATCAAAGGCTAGGTGGCATGATTCAAGATATTAACCTTCCCACTTGGAAATGGGAAGCAATCAATATGGACTTTATTACTGGTTTGCCTCATACTCGAAGGCAACATGATTCCATTTGGGTGATTATCGACCGGATGACCAAGTCATCCCACTTCTTGTCTGTTAAGACTATCGATTGAGCAGACGATTATGCCAGACTCTACATCTGGGAGATAGTTTGATTGCATGGTGTTCCCTTGTCTATCATTTCTGATAGACATCCTCAGTTTACATCTCAGTTTTGGAGATCGTTTAAGAAAGGTCTTGGTACCCAGGTGAAGCTTAGTATAGCTTTTCACCATCAGACAGACGGCCAGGCAGAGCATACTATTCAAACTTTTGAGGATATATTGAGAGCTTGTGTGATTGACTTTAAAGGAAATTGGGATGATCACTTACCTCTTATCGAGTTTGCCAACAACAAAAGCTTTCACTCTAGCATCCAGATGGCTCCATATGAGGCACTTTATGGCCGTCGGTGTAGATCTCCTATTTGTTGGTTTCAGGTAGGTAAGGCAGCCTTGATTGGTCCAGATATGGTTCATGAGACTATGGAGAATGTTCAGCTTATTAGGAAAAGATTGAAGACTGCTCAGAGTCGACAGAAATCTTATGCGGATGTGAGGAGATGGGAGTTGGAATTTGAAGTTGATGATTGGGTTTTCCTAAAGGTGTCACCCATGAAGGGTGTGATGAGGTTTGGCAAGAAAGGAAAGCTTAGTCCCTATTTTGTAGGTCCTTATTGGATTTTGAGGAGAGTTGGTAGCATTGGTTATGAGTTGGAGTTGCCAACAGAGTTGAAGCGGTTCACCCAATTTTCCACGTTTCCTTGTTGAAGAAGTGTGTTGGTGATCCGACCTTGATTGTTCCCTTAGAGTATGTGGGTGTGAAGGATAGTCTCACCTATAAGGATATTCCCATGAAGATCCTTGATCATCAGATTCGGAGGTTGAGGAACAAAGAAGTCGCTTCGGTGAAAGTCCTTTGGAGGAATCAGCTTGTAGAGGGTGCTACTTGGGAAGCGGAAGAGGCCATGAAGGCCAAATATCCTCATCTCTTTCATTCTGATCCTGCTCCAGCTTGAGGTAATAGTTTCCTCCTTAGTATGTCCCTCTGATTCTATTCCACCAGTTCCTCTCATGATTCTAGCATGCATCCATGTTTTACGAAGTTAGTTTATCATGTTTTCAAGTTGAAAAGTTCAGTTTTTATGTTTACTATTTGATTTCCATGTTCTATTGCTGGTTGGGCTGTTTTCTCTTAACTTTTCCGTTGTTTAGTCTTCATTCGAGGATGAATGATCCCTAGGGGGAGATATTGTAACACCCCAAAAATCAAACCAGCTATCTAAGTTAAAATCTCAGAAAAATTTCATGTTTCAGGAATGACGGGTCCAAACCACAGACCCTGGTTCGAATCACGGGTCGTGGAATGGAACTGTGATTCCCTTTAGTTGATTCAGCCTCTGGTCTGGAACCACGAGTTAGTTCTACGAACCATGGTTCAAAACACGGGTATGTCCTGTCCACTCGTGGAACTCAGATCAGATGGTTGGCAAGTCCCTCAGAAATGATGACTCAATTCTACGACTCATCATCCAAACGATGAACCGTAGTATTGACTCATGGTTTGACTAAGGACCAGCTAGGTCCCCAGGAACCACGACTCCAAATGATGATCCATTGTTTATTCTACGGGTCCGTCCTATTGACCCGTAGAAGTGCTTCTGCAGCCTGAATCTTCTGTCAGGAACCACGAGTGGAACCACAAATCGTGGTTCAGACGACGACCCATAGAATTGACCCGTGGTCCCTGAAACTGCCATTTCCAGCTTTTTCTTAATTAAATTCCAGGGGTATTCTAGTTATTACCCACCCTTTTAACTCCTAAATGATGTTGTTTTGGCTACTTCTAGAAGGGTTTTCACCCTCATTAGCCTAAGTCCCTTCTCATTACCTAATTCATCTCCCAAAAAGGAAAAGAACTCTCAAGCTCAAGGTCTCAAGCTCCAAGTCAAAGTCTCCTAAGACCTTTCAATTCAAGTTGATTAGCTTCAATCAAGGTATTTGGGTATCCAACAATGGGTTCCTCTCACCCTTGTGTCCAAAACCCCAAATTCTTATTTTGAATTATGAACCTATGAAATTACGATTTTGATCTAAATTGGGGAAAACTTATGAAATCAGTTCCTATGCTTAAATTCATGGTTCCTTATTACTTATTTATTATTTAATCATGATTCCTCTATTAGATTCAAAAACTCAAGCATCAAAGTTGATTTCTAGCATGATTCCATTGAATTGCATATTTTCAAGTGAATTTGGGCATGATTAGACATCATGGCTTTATGAATTTATAAAATTGCATGCCTAATTCTTCAAGTAAGAATTTAGAATGAAAAGAATGTTTTGGACTATGGCTATGTTAAGCTCCATGAACTTGTGATATGAGAAATTTCATGATGCGCGATGTGTTTTCATGCTTTTCGAATAAGATTTGGCATGAGATTGTGCCACAAAGAAATTATGAGCTATATGTGCATGTTTTGGGAGTAGTATTTAGCATCGAGCGATGAGGGTTCGATTACGCAAATCCAAAACTACGTTGCCAGCATAGGTTATGAAATGAATTGCCCTATGGGCTTATGAGAGTGGATCCACATCTTGATAATAGTGTCCTATGTCTTAGCGGGCATTAGGGAAGCTTTGCCAACTAGGATTATATAGTTGGAAATGGTGACTCATTCATTGGCAGGGTTCAAGTCAGTTTTGATAACTAGAGTTATATAGTTAGATTTCATGTAGCTCACATGGTCTATTGTCGGTTATAAGAAACTCTCGTATGAATGATTTCAAGTTTTCTAAGCTTTATGATATCTTATTTTGATGTTTTGACTACAAACTCATGCTTATTACTCAAACTATGATACTTACTTATGACTTCTTCGATTATGCATGAACTCAATTCCCAAATATGTTTTAAGCATGCTTTCATATTATTTATGCATAACCCGCATATTCGGTACATTATGTAGTACTGAAGCATATCTTGCGTTGTATCCTTTGATGATGCAGATAGGATTAGGAATGAGGATATCCGAGATAAGGTGGGTGTGGCATCGGTGGAAGATAAGATGCGGGAAGCGAGGTTGAGATGGTTCGGACATGTGAGGAGGAGAGGCACGGATGCTCCAGTGTGGAGGTGTGAGAGGTTGGCTATGGATGGTTACAGGAGAGGACGAGGTAGACCGAAAAAGTATTGGGGAGAGGTGATTCGACAGGACATGGCGCAGTTGCAGCTTACCGAGGACATGACCCTAGATAGGAAGGTGTGGAGGACGCGGATTAGGGTAGAAGAGTAGTAGGTAGAAGTGTGTGTAGGCTAGTAGGTTGCAGTGTAGGCTTATTGTCCCGACTAGTAATCGTAGTGTTACGCTTATAGTTTCTTGTTCTTGGATTCCTCGTGGTAGTATTTTGTGGCAGTGCTCTGTTTCTGTCTGTTGTTTGTTACTACATATTACTTCCTATCGTCTCTTGTAGTTTTATTTTGTATTTTTATCCTGTATCATTGTTACGTCCTTTTTAGCCTTTTTTTAGACGGTTTTGTCTTGAGCCGGGGGTCTATCGGAAACAGCCTCTCTACCTCACCTCTGAGGTAGTGGTATGGACTGCGTACACTCTACCCTCCCCAGACCCCACGCTGTGGGAATACACTGGGTATGTTGTTGTTGTTGTTGTTGTACTCTCAGACAGCTGTTGGTGAGTCCTCTTAGGTCGAGGACTAGTTATGTTTTTAGTTTGTGTTAGCTTTTCATTCCGCACTTTGAGTTAGCTAGGGTCTTATCCTAGAAACTCTTTATGTCATGAGTAGAGGATTTTCATACATAGACAGTATTCGAGTCTTCTTATGGATCTTGTATTCCTATTTCACTTGATTATCCATTTATGATATTCCGACTTTATCAATTATGCTTCCGCTTATCTTTTGTTATGCTTGAAAATGCTCTGACCAATGGTTAGCTTGGGACACTTGTGGTCCCAAGTCCCGTACTACGTCTAGGGGGTAACTTGGGGGCGTGACAATATGCATCATCATAACTTCAAGTTCTACCAAGTAAATCCTAAGCAAAATCAACAATATAACCCAAAATTGGGGACCCAAAATTTTTGAATCTCACTCAAAATCAACAGGGCAGAATAAATAAGCATCCTTCACAATATGAGTTCCCAATTATCATAAGAACCTATATTTAATGTTGGTGAACTTACCATAAGTGAATATTAGAGGGAGAAAAGAAAAAATTAAAGCTTTTGAAGGCCAACAATGGAGACCCACTTTTTGATCGAAGAAATAATGGCGGCGCTTTAATGGAGATGCGGTGGTGAAGCTTTTCGGGTTAGAGAAAATATGACTAGGGAGTGTTTGAAGGATTTTAGGGGATTTTTTAGAGAGGATTGTGGAGGTGTATGGAGGAATATGGAAGAAAAAAAAGGTGGCGATTTATAATGAAGAAAAAAAAAGTCACCAGGTCGGTCTCCGGGTCAGGTCAATCAATGTGTAGGTCAAAGCAAGTTTAAAAACTTACCTTGGTCTACCGCAACGTGAAATTCACACAAGCCCTTGTGCAGCTCGCACATCTCTTTGCACCAGCCAATTTCTTGACTAAATTTTTTCCATCTTTCTACTTTGGTGTGCGATGGAGGTGTGACGCGTACAATGGCTTGTGCGAAACACACAACCAGCGCAAGTCACCTCCAACTTTACAATTTTTCTCCAGTTTTCTTGTTTGGGGGGCATTGGCTCGTGCGATGTGCACAACTATTTGTGCAAACTACACGGGCTTCCACACGTCCCCCTTTTATCTTCTTTTTCCACTTGGTAATTTTTCCTCTCCATGCATTCCTAAAAATACACCAAAATAATAAAAGGTAACAAAAATGAAGTAAAAACACTTGGGTTTCCTATCATGAAGAGCTTAATTTTACGTCATGGCGCAATGATAGT
This sequence comes from Jaltomata sinuosa, assembly GCA_003996215.1. Taxonomy (NCBI): domain Eukaryota; kingdom Viridiplantae; phylum Streptophyta; class Magnoliopsida; order Solanales; family Solanaceae; genus Jaltomata; species Jaltomata sinuosa. The sequence goes on from QJPP01005250.1 coordinate 85,481, forward strand.
ACCACAATTCTCAATCATTGTCAGAGGGCATACCAATCTGATTAACTTGGCTCTATTCCAAGCAAGGGAATTTCTCAATCAACATCTTCATAGTATGTTCTTGTCGCCTAGGTGGAAACATTATAGGCTCGGGTACCTTTTCCATTTCATTCTCACCAAGGGCATCTACCAACTTTCCCTCAACATTGATCACATTACTACTCAAAATTCATCTGGTGGCTTTATGGGTTGGCATATGTTGAAGGTCACCTCCTTGCTTCCCACTCGAAACTTGAGTTCTCTGAGCTTACCATCAAATAAGTCTCTCCCTGTATCCAACAATGGTCACCCTAATATGATGGGCACCTCAATATCTACCTCACAATCTAAGATCACAAAATCGGCCGTTAGGATAAGCTTGTCAACCTTAACCAATACATCAAATAGAATCCCTATAGGATGCTTGATGGACCTCTCAGCCATGAGCAATCGCATAGGGTTAGGCTTGGGCATTCTCAAGCCTAACTTTTTGTAGATAACTAGGGGCATCAAGTTGATACTCGCCCCTAAGTCTCACAAGGCATTCTGAAAGACAAACATACTGATAGTGCAAGAAATGGTGAATGCACCTGATTCTTTCCATTTTGTAGAAACATCGCTTGTCATCATAGCACTACAACTGTGTGAGACTTCCACGGTACCCACATCAACAACACGCTTCTTCTTGAGAAGCTCCTTCATGAATTTTGCGTAACTGGGTATTTGCCTTAAAGCCTCAACCAAAGGGATTGTAACACCCTGTGCACGTATCAAGCTATCTAAGTTAAAATCTCAGAAAATTTTCATGTTTCCAGGGATGACGACTCAGACGATGGTTCATGGTTTGGAACCATGGTCCATCTTGTCCGCACGTCATCCAAGTCTCAGAGGATCCCTAAGTTAGTCCCAAAAATGACGAGTTGAGGAACAGTCTATCCTTCAGGATGACGGACCGTCATTCTGAACTACCCTGACGCTCGTCCTTCGAAGTTCAGAAGTTCCTCTTCCAGTACCCAGGATCGACGGGTTAAAGGACGGCCCATCCTACTGGATGATGGGTCCGTCATTCCACTGTTATCCCTAAGATCCAGTAGCCCCTTTTTAAATGCCCAGAAACTAAGGCTCCCAGGATGGTCTGTCTTCCCGAAGTACGGACCGTCGACCAAACCGTGGTCACTGAAGGTTGACTGTTTTCCAGCCTTTTCTTATTTAATTCCCATGGACATTTTGGTCATTTGCCACCCTATTATGTATTAAGTGAAGTCATTTTGAATACTTTTAGAAGGGTTTTCACCCATATTACCCTAAGTCCCTCTTAAGTTCATCATTCTTCACTCAAAGAGGAAAATTGCTCTCAAGCTCAAGTCTCCAAGCTCCAAGTCAAGTCTCTTAATTCTTTTCCAATCAAGTGGGTAATCTTCCACCAAGGTATGTGGGTTTCTAACAATGGGTTCCTTTCACCCTTGTGCTCGAATTCCCCAATTCTTATTTTGAATTATGAAGATATGAAATTAGGGTTTTGATCCAAAAATTGGGGAAAGTTTATGCAATCAGTTTCTATGTTTAAATTCATGGTTTCTTCTTGATTACTCATGATTTAAGTATGATTCTCTTATTGGTTTTAAAAGACCAAGCATGAAAGTTGATTTATAGCATGAAACTATGAAATTGCATGTTTTCAAGAGAAACTTGGCATGATTAGATATCATGGCCTTTATGTATTTATGAAATTTCATGCCTAATTCTTCAAGTAAAAATTTAGAAAGAAAAGCATGTTTTTGAATTATGGCTATGCTAAGCTTATGAACTATGATATGAAAGTTGCATGATACCCGATGTGTTTTCATGCTTTATGTAGATTTGGCATGAGAGTATTCCTTTATGAATAAGATTTGGCAAGAGAGTATGCCTTTGTGATTATGAGCTACACGTGTATGTTATGGGAGTAGTATTTAGCACCGAGGATGGGGTGAGAGTACCCTTAGTCCCATAAACTATGTTTCCAGCGTAGGTCATGATATGATATGATATGTGCCTTAAAGGCTTATGAGAGTGGATCCACATCCTTATGTATGGTTTCCTTTCCTTAGCGGGTCATAGGACAGCTTTGCCAACTAGGGTTATATAATTTGATATGGTAACTTGTTCTTTGGCAGGGTTCAGAGTCAGCTTTGCTAACTGGGGTTATACAGTTAGATTCCATGTAGCTCACGTGGTCTCATGTCGGTTATAAGAAACTCCCATGTGTTATGTTTTCAAGTTTTCTAAGCTTTATGAACCTTCTTATGAAACATCATCTTGAAGTTGTCTTTTTCCTTATGATTTAGCGTTTCATGTTGATATCTTTTCATGATACTCTACTACGTATGAATTATGTTTAAGTACCCTTTTAAAGCATGTTTTCCTTACTTATGCATCGCTCACATACTTAGTACATTCCATAGTACTAACGCATATTGCGCTGCATCGTTTATGATGCAGACTCAGGTACCCCTTCTCAGCTTCGTGGTTAGAGTCTCAGGCCACTTCCTTAGTCAGTTGTGGTGAGTCCTTATGGTTTGAGGGCTAGTTATGCTTTTCCATATGTTAGCTTTACTTTTATACTCCGAGTTATCTAGGGTCTTGTCCTAGAAACTCTTATGTTATGACTAAAGGCTTTCAGACATAGTTTGTATTCGAGTTCCCTTTTGGATATTGTATGTTATGTGGCTCTTAGACCCTTATTGATGTTTCCTTATTGGATTTCCGTATTATGCTTCCGCTTATCATTTGTTATGCTTGAGAATGCTATGGCCAAGGGTTAGCTTGGGATCTTGGTGGTCCCGAGTCCCGTGTTACGTCTAGGGGGTAACCACGGGGCGTGACAGGGATATTAATAGAAAGTTTGATAAACATGCCAGCATACTTTTTGAATTGGTTATCCTCCTTCTTTTGGCCAATCATTATGGATATGGAGGGGGAATTTTAGGTAGTGTGGTCAGTATACTTGGAACATTAGTAGTGTCCTCCTCAATATCTATAGCCACTTGAGAATGGGCATCAGCCTCATTCTCATTTTCACATGCATTATCATTCACAAGAATGTTAGGTGAACTAAGCTTCACCCCAACTTTTGGCTTTTCATCATCTTTTTCTTCAAGAATAATCTCAGCCTCACCTAAATCAGTAGGCTTTACAACAACCTCCACACAAGGATTTTTCACCACATCACTCACTTTTCTTCTCCTTGTGACAATAGCCATAACATGGCCCTCATTTTTCAGATTTTGTTATAGTGTCACTAGGGAGTGTCCCATTTAATCGAGGATTTATTTGGGTGGACAAATGATTCATTTGGGCTTAGAGATGCTTGATTAAGGCCGAGTGTGAGCTCACCATTTGGTGAAGCATCGACACTTTTATTTTAAACTCCTTCACTCCGCTATCAATTGACTCAACCTTCTTCAAAACACGGGACAACATATCCTCGATCTTTAGTGTCCGGGGTTGCTCAGGGAAGGCTGATAATCAGCATTAGCCTTAGGATGAGGCACATAAGGGTTTCAACTCCAGTGATTCTACCGGTCCCCTTCATTTTCATGATCTCTTCAATTGCCTTTGGCGTTATTTATCCTTAATCTAACCTTGATTCTCGTCCCTTGGGTGCATATATCTGAGTCAAGATCCTACCAACAAATAGAAAATCTTCCCATCTACAATAGTAAACACATCCTCTTCACTAGCTTGAAGCTCCGGAGTACCCCAGAATTTGATTCAGCTTTTAAGCTTAGAATCTCTGAAAATATTAAACTTCCCAGGGATCACGAGCCTAAACCATGAGCCATGAATTGAACCATGAGCAATGGAATGAACTCATGGGAACTGTTTTACAGACCCTTCCTCAGGTCCGAGAACCACTAGTCGGGTTCATGAGTCATGGATGGTTCCATGGGTTGTGGAACCAGCTCGTGGAAATCATACTGAGGCTTAGGTTTTTCCAGTGAACCATGAGAGGTCCCTACGACTCGTGGATGGTTCCATGAACCATATTGTTGAGTCATGGAAGGTTATCCATGATACGCCTAAATTACAACTCCAATTACGAAGTGTAAGCGGTCGTCGTCAAATATAGAACCCAACAGAGGTTGGGGTCGATCCCACAAGGAATAAGGTGCAAATTAAGTCGTTAGTGAATTAGATGACTAATAATCAATAGTTTTCGGTAAATAGGGGGGTTGTGTGATCAATATTTGAACAATGCGCATAATACTTTACGAGTTTTAACGAGTAATAATGAATATGAGAATGAACTAGGGAACTGTTCACCATGGCGTCGTAACAATATCGACTCAAAGCTTAACCGGGTTCTTTCTATATGCATACCACGATGTGATTGAATTAATGGTATCATCTAAACGTTTCTCAACCAAATAGATGAATTTCCTTTTCAATTTTCTCGAACTTGAAAAGGTGAACTTTCTTATTTCAATCCTAAACATCGAGTAGATTAATCTAGTTACAGCATTAATCATAAGATGAGAGTTGGTAGTCTCGAATCCTCGTAGTTAATCAAATTTTCTGGTTTTAATCTCTTTGCTCAAGCAAATTAAACCTAGGCATGTCCCTATGTTTGCAACCACTAGAAAACATTAATAATGAATGATTAACGACGTGACAACATATAGATTGAACCCAATGCTACCCGGAATTTACATTGCTACTTTTGCCATGGCTCCCACAACCCTAGTTGTGGGAAGTTAGCTACTCATGCTATTAGGGAAAGAGAAGAAAATCATATTCATAATAGAGGAAAAGATTCTTACGATAGATGAACACAAACTTCAATTATCCAAGAGCAAGAAGCCAAAATCCCAAGAACAATGGAAAGAGAGGAAGAAAAATGTCTTTTGTGTCGTGTTTTTCCTCCCTAAAACTCATTCAAAAACGTCTAAAATAATATTAGTTAATGAATAATAAAATAACCCTAACACAGGGTATTTATAGTAGTCCAGGAAATAAAGTCCAAAAATAGAATTTTCGGAATTCCGCGTCGCGTTGACGGGTCGCCTGACGGGCCGTCAAGCATGTGACTTGCCGTCACTTGGGCCGTCACAGCTAAACAGTGAGTTTCCAGGAAAATTCTCAGGTAAGTCGTCCACTAGGTGACAACTTACAACTTTATATGCGTTTTATGACAAATTTTCAGGTAAGTCGTCACCTGCTCGACGACTTACATGTATATAGGGTAAAAAATGCATTTGAGGAGTGCGTTTTATCTTGGTGGCTTAGGTGACGGTCCGTCAGGTCAGTGACGGGCCGTCACTCCTAGGCAGTGCTCGATGACTTGCTGTCTCGTTCTGGCGGCCTGGCTGACGGCCAGTCACAGGTGTGACGGTCAGTCATGCCAGCCGTCAAGCATAACCAGTTGAGGTTTTTGAACATTTTTTCTTCCGTTTCTATCTCTAGCTCCATTCCCTGTAAATATAACAATAAAACATCAAAAACCACAAAAGTTGCTTGAAAACTCGCGAGTATTCTTAGTTAAAGGCGTCAAATGTGCCGTAGAATCCCGGCACATCAACACCCTCAACTTAAAACGTTCACTTGTACTCAAACAACATGACAACAAAAACAAAATGATGACTCAACTAAGAATACAAACACATATCTTTAGCAAATCATGGCCACTCAACAGTCTATTAAATTTAAATAACCCCCCCCCCCCGGTAGTACACAAATGTATGAAATGCTAACTTGCAAGGATCCAAACATGTCATTCCAATATGATAGAATATTCTACATACACATACAACAGCTATCCCAATAATCAATAGATGATACAGAAATCTCGGTGCCCTCACTACAAAGAAGTCCCACACACAAGATTTGGGACTCACACTCACAAACGATTTCAAACAATACACATGCGATGACATAAGCTTGCCCTTGCTATTCTATTTCAGTTTTTCAGAAAGCCGCTCAGGATCACTACAGGACTTATTTTAGCGTGTAATGAGGCTTCGGGTGCAGGTACGATACGTTTGGGGAATAGTGACTAAACCCTCCTTGGAATCACCGACCTACTATTTCCACTTAACTTTACTTCGTCCATCCTTATTCACCTTTTTATTCCCTTTTTTCTAGCTACAAGTGCGGCCTCTTTCTTTTGACAATTCTTTTTTTTTCTCATCTCTTTTTCGTTTCTTTTTCTTTCTTTTCTTAGGCACACACCCGAAATTTTCATTCTATCCACAACCAATCTTATCCATCCTATTTTTCTTATCATTTACCTCTATAGTAGCCACCCTCAACTTAGGCTGATTGCCTGAGTTGAGGTGCACGATGTCCAAGGAAGGACCAGGGCTAAAATAGGGATTAAAAGTTAAAAAGAAACGGTGACAGGTTATTGAAAGAATAGGGTCAATTATGGCTCAAACAGGGATCAAAGGGATTATTTGCATTTGGACGGTCTTATAGGCTAAGTGGACTGCACACAAAAAGGGTTTGTGATCCTTTCCTAAGCAACCAACTTCAAGTTTAACAAAATAGACCGGGCAAGTTCTAGATGCATGCACAGAGTAAGAGTTTATAACAATAAGCTCACACACACTTGGCACCAAGAAACCATACCACTACCAACTATCAAAACATCAGTTCGGCTTAAGCATAATTATTACAATCACAACCACACAATGACATTCAAGGATCCAGAACAGTCAATCGTTTCAAACATAAGTACAAAATCAACTTTTTCAGAGGGGGCTCCTTTTAGTTCAACTATCAAAAAGCCATGCTTTCTATAGACATCACAACACAACCAAAATTTAAACGACAACCTAAAC